>VWYH01005887.1:1809392-1898060 GCA_013399365.1 Pampusana beccarii
TCCTTTGTTTTTTTATGAACTTGTTTGATTGTGGACACAAAATAGTCAACATTATCAGATCTTATACTAAGAAGATCTCACTATAAACTTCAGAGTTAATATTTTTATATTTTTAATATACTAATATGTATATTTATAGAAAAAAATTATCAAATACTGTAATGTACAGTGAAAACTGTCTGGTGTTTTAATTTACATAGACCCTTTTATTGCATTAGACCCATTTATTGCCTTAGGTAACAAGCTTAATAAAATTCATGCTAAATCTTTGACATGCTTGTTAAAATATTCCTGATGTGTAAACATTGTTAAGTATCCTTTTACTGCATGTTGAAGCAGAAATACGCATATTACAGTAGGTTATAAAGGCCAGACCATGATATCTTAACTGTGTATAACAAATTCTTCTGCTTAATGTTTTCTCTTTATTTTTTTGTTGTGGTTTATTTTATTTTAGGTTGGTTGGAGTACTGCAAGAGATTATTACACGTTTCTTTGGTCACCTATGCCAGAAAATTATGTGGAAGGATCAACTGTTAACTGTGTGCTGACTTTTCAAGGTGAATATAAAGCAGTATTTACCTGTATTTTCCAGCCTAAACAGCTTCTAAAATACTTATCTGTTCATTACAATGCTGAGAGTTGTATAACAGTTCTAGACTTTTACAGATATAAATTGGAGGAGAACTTTCCACACTTCACTGTGTGAAGTTCAGTCTTTTTATAGATGTCAAGGAAATTGTAAGGGGCAGTATGTGACTTAGTAAGTTTTTACACAGTAATGGGCAATGTTCATGACTGATAGAGAAGCTTTGCTGGAAACTATTCATATACAGAAAACTACTTTGTTTAATTATCAGCAGGGTTTTTTAATCTTGGCATCTCTTAATGCATTGTGGCTTTACGTTGTCTTTAGTCTCTGGACTTTAAACGTAATTCTCAATGTAAAGTAATTCTTGTGAAAGAATAAATAATTTAGATGGTGGTTTGGTGATGGTTCAGCATTGTCAGAGTAGCAGAGGACCTTTTGACAGTGAGGAATTGATGAAAATGACTGCAGTTTTAAAGAAAATAATAAAGAACAAAACAGAAACTGTTACACCACTGTACGAATCTTTAGTATAACTGCATTTTCAAAACCATGTGGAGATCATATCCGCTCCTTCCCCTTCCCAATCTCAAAAAAGATATAGTAGCACAAATGAACAAAGTGCAACTAGGAAGATCAGAACTAAAAAATAACTTTTGTG
Source organism: Pampusana beccarii (assembly GCA_013399365.1). Classification (NCBI taxonomy): domain Eukaryota; kingdom Metazoa; phylum Chordata; class Aves; order Columbiformes; family Columbidae; genus Pampusana; species Pampusana beccarii. Next base: position 1,810,643 of record VWYH01005887.1, read on the forward strand.
TAAAGCTGTGGAGTTACAAAGATGACAGAGCCACGTTCTCCTCATTAAATATAAAAAGGGACAGAGACCATGGATTGTGGCCTGGGAGGTTTACAGCTGACATTTGGAAGAACATTTTTGCCATGAGGGAGTAGTGCAGCACTTGAACAGATAACCCCAATTTGGGAGGTTGGGAATTCCACACACTTGATTAGACGCAGCCGTGGTAGTCTCAAACTGGTGCTGCCAGCACTCTCTTGAGTGGGAAGCTGGACTAGGTGACCTTCAGAACCTCTTTTTGCCAGGTTTTTCAGCCTGGGAAAAGGAAATAATGGGAAGCAACAGATTTCTCTGAAACCAGCTACCCGTGGCATGGCTGGATTATTCGTTGTTCATATTCAATGAAGCAGGAGCTGTCAGTGTAAGCTATGAAGTGACAGCTTCAAAATAGAGATAGAGATGATACTTATGTAACACAGTCGATGTGCAGAACTTCTTGACACAGGACATTACAAATGTCGAAAATGTGTATGCGTTCAAAGTTGCGTGTAAAAAGGGCGCCTCCATTAAAATTATTTAATGCTTTTCTAATTGCTAACAGAATTTTATGTACCATCTTATGATCTTTTTTACTTACTAGAGTTGGCTTTTAGTCTTTGTGCATGTTTGTTGTAGGAAATATGTAGGAAATATGTAGGAAATATGTAGGAAATATGTAGGAAATATATAATTGAAGTCCTGAAATGCCTACTGTGTTAGCTTATTGTTTTGTTAAATAGTCGTAGCTTGGATGAGTTCGCTGTTCTTTCTCTTACTCAAAGTCATTTTTTTGATACTTTTGATGATCATATCCATGTGATTTGACCATTTTATAACCTTGAAATCTGTGAAAAGTAAGTGTGCTCTGTAGGAACTGGAAGGAAGACATTAGTTTATTTTAGAATTACTAAAATTCCCTGTATGAATGAAATTGAGTTGAACCGAAACTAAAAGTGACCTAGAAACCTAGGACTCTACATGCCGTTAATAGTCCTTTGTACTTAAAAGTTTTACCACACATGAAGAGACCAGGTAACTGTCCCATATGTTACATTCCATGCTGACAGTCCACCACATTTATAGAGCTCCCAGATTTAATCTCCATTCAGACAGTCCCCCACTTGTGTTTGGCAAGATGTTTTAGTGCTGCTGAGATGAGATCAGTAAAGCTTACAGGAGCTTAATTAACAGATAAATGGTAAATGTTGTGCAACATGCTTTTTTAAGTGGTCGAGTAGGTGTGCTGGAAGAAAATAATCAGGAATCTCTCTTCTTTCCAGTACATGTTAGATGCAAGAATAAAAGACTTTAAGTACTTTTAAAATCAGTTTCTCTGAACCAATATTAAAACTTGCTGGAGCTGGAAAGTAGATTGTTTTGAATTTGTTTCTGCATAGTGTCACCTTATTTAAGCATTGAACCAGGTAAACTGAACTGCATATAGGAAAAGTGTAGTCAGGTCCAAAGGCACAGAATCCTGAAATTAAGATACTATTCCCTGAGCTACAGTTAATAAAATATAAGACTAATGGAAACATGAAGTGCTTGATACAGATGCTGTCTGTATAACGTGATGTTTTACCATTTGTAGGAAAAGTAGATAAGAGTGCTGGGAAAAATCTTCTAGGAGTTTAGAGTAAAAGCTGGTGAATAGAAAATTAATGGTAAAGTGAGAAAGGGAGCAGATTGAATTGTGGTGAAATACGAAAAGAAATTGGTGACATCACCTGCTGGACTGAACATTGGGTGAGGGTTTATTATGCTAGTATCATACTCAAGGTGGCTAGAGTATCTGATAATTTAGTGTTCTGAATAAAACCGGTTTGTTTTCTTACTGTTAAACTGTGTAAGGCATGTTTTCTTGCATTTACTGATATAGGTAAAAATCTTGTTAGTTGTGTAAATGATTGTTTAACCTCCACAGATATTACCATGCAAATCGAGTTGATGTAAGAGGCTTGATGTTGAAGCTGTAGAGGGCAACAGTTCATTTGAATAGTCACACAGAACTTCTTCTGAAATAATTTGCTAGCAGCATGCAGCATTACATAGCTACAAGAAAGATGATTTAGTCTTACCTTGCAAAGTCCAGAATAATTATTTCTCAATTTTGAAAAATAAGCTCTTTTCTTCACACTCCCCCTTCCCCCACCCCCCCCAGCTCTTTTCCCTCCATACTTGTAGCTTGTTGGCATTGTGTCATCCATTCAGAACATTCCTGTGCTTTGGCATTTGAAAATAGCAAAAGCAGATTGTGGTTATTCCACCAAAAATGTGCAAGAAAAATGAACCTGGTAAAGTTACAGATGTCCCGTCATTGTATGTTACTCTCTTTTTGTTTGTTGGCTTTGGTTGTATAGGTCTTCCAAAGCCAAAATATTGCTTATTCTTTGTTCTGTGATTGTACAAGATTACATAATAATGTGGTTCTGATCCAGCTTCAGGAAATCTCATTGCTAATAATTCTGTTTCCCAAATATATAAACAGCAGCTATTATCTAGTGTATGTAAGGTGAGGTATACATACAGCACCTGTTCCCTGACCCTGTTCTAGCATTTGTCTTAAAAGCTAGGAGAAATTGTTGGGGAATGAAAGTTACTAAGTAAGGTGACTTTTCCTTTCTGCTGTTTTGGTGATTTAGCTGTGCCTTACTGAGGTAACAAGCATGACGTTTGTAAGTCAAGCATGAACTGATAATCTGTTTCCAGATGGAGACTCGTATGGTTGTGTAGAATGTTTCTTCAAATATGAATTTATTTTGATAGGATATTATCTACCAAATGACGATGGAGAATTTTACCAGTTTTGTTACGTGACTCATAAAGGAGAAATCCGTGGAGCAAGCACACCTTTCCAGTTTCGTACCTCTTCCCCTGTTGAAGAATTGCTCACTATGGAAGATGAAGGCAACTCAGATATGTTAGTGGTGACCACAAAAGCTGGACTTCTTGAGGTTTGATTCAACAGTTTTTTAAATGTTATCTTCTCATTTTTTTTTATGTGTACATATATGCATACATTCACAGGATATAGAATTGAAGAACAAGCCAGAAGGAAAAAAACTGTATAGGTATGTGTAATGTATTTATTTCTGGCTTGTTCTCCAGTATTTGATTGGAGTTCAGAACCTTTGCAGGTTAAATGAGTAAAGATTTTAAACTGATTACAGGTGTGGTGTAGCACTAAGCATAAACTGGGAAGCCATAAGAGAGTAGATAGTTGCCCATTTCTCACATCTGTACTTTCCATGTAACTGGAGGGGAGAACATCCAATTTGTGTGAAGTGGTGCTGGTTGTAAGGAGAAAAAAATTACGGAATCAGTATACTTTGATTTGTGCACAAGTGAGATGCTCTGGAAACTAAGCTGAATAACTGCAGGTGCCTAAGTATGTTAGAATAGCTCTTGCTTTATTTGAAGCAATGTTTTGTGCCTCATGTTCTTTGCTAGATGAATGTGGCTAAAAAAAAAAACCAAACCAACAAATAAAACACCCCCAAAAACCAGAACCCCAAACAAAACAAAAACCCCACAACAACAACAACAAAATAGCCCGAACAATGAAAAAATCCCAAAACCCAAACAAACAAACAAAACAAACCTCAAAACCAGACCAACCAGATTGTAAATGTTACTTATCGGAAAGTTGCTCAGTATAGTTTCCTTCCCTTGCCACCAGACATTTTATGCTTTTGTCACTTGCATCTAGGCACATAGACGCACAATTTGCAATTTTCAAAATTTAAGAATAAGAGACTTGGTACAGAGATACATCTGGGATATTTTGCTTTTCAGATATGTACTCATAGTACATATTTTAAAAACCTTTTTGATTGTCTTGGTTCATAGAACAGTTTGGGTTGGAAAGGACCTTCAAGGGTCACCTAGTTCAACCCCCCTGCACTGAGCAGGGACGTCTTCAACTAGATCAGGTTGCTCAGAGCCCCATCCAGTCTGGCCTTGAATGTCTCCAAAGGTGGGGCATCTACCACCTTTCTGGGCAACCTGTTCCAGTATTCTATAACTCTCATTGTAAAAAATGTCTTCCTCATGTCCAGCCTGAATCTCCCCTCCTTTAGTTTAAAACCATTGCCCCTTGTCCTGTTGCTACTGTCCTTATTAAAAAGTCTGTCCCCATCTTTCTTGCAAGTCCCCTTTAAATATTGAAAGACTACGATTCGTGTGTCAGTCCTTACTTTTGGTGCGCTCTGTGTGTGTGTGTGTGTGTTTGTGTGTTGGTGGGGTTTTTTTGGTGAATTTACTCAAACATTTCTTTACAGTGTGTGTTTGTCTCTGCACTTGGCAGCCATTTTTTCACCAAGCTGTCATTGTCATAGTTAGCTCCTCCATGGTTGCTGTCACTTCAGAACAGTAAAGGCACTTCACTTAAGTAGGGAAAACTTGAGTAAAAATAAAGACACCTCCAAGTGTGCTAATGGTCATGTAGTACTATTCAGTAAAGCAATGAAACTTCAGAAACTTGGGAATAAGGGGAAACCTGTAAAATAACCTAGCCAGAGGACACACATTTTGTGTGTCTGCTCAAACACTACGGTAATTTGTTATCCACTTATTTGATAGGAATGAAGGGGAGAAAAATTACCAAAAAGGAATGTTTTTGTTTTTACAGTTTAAAATTGAAAAAATAATAAAAGAAAAAGAAGAGCTATTAAAGGTAACTTCTGTTCTGGAAAAGGAAACGGCACAACTCAGAGATCAAGTTGAAAGACTGGAAAAAGAACTTAACCATGAAAAGCAGAGATATGACCAACTGCAAACAGAGCAAAAGGTTAGTTGTTTAACTGATTAAAGCTGACTCATAATGTCTGTAATTCTCCTTTTCCAAGAACCAGTTAAACTGGGTGAAAATCAGCTATCAAAACCCCTCAGCAGTTAGGTAGACATTTACGCTAGAATAGGTCAATTCCTATTAACCTTCTGCCACTATTCCTTTTATGTCGTAAAATGGTTAAAATATTTAAGGCTTTTGGTACCAGGCTTGGTAAGATAATAGATGACAACTGTTGCCAGATGTTGGACATTTAACTGTGGTATTCATCACAGAAAGTAGCTGATAGTTTAAAGTGTGCTTACATTAACTTAAAATGGAGGAAGGCTTTTCAAAAAACTCTCATAAGGAGTAACTGCATAGAACACGGAGTAATGAAAATAGTAAAAAATTTTGTTGTTAAAAACAAAGATCAAGACTCAACTGAGAATACTATTGCCAGGACACAGAAAGAATGAAAAGTAACTGATCACTTCTTTAAAAGGCTTCGTGAAGGCATGAAGATTTTAGAAGGTAAAATAAGCACAAACCTAAAAATTAATTTACAGTGTTAATTGATAGTGAAGATATAAATTGAGCCTAAAACAAAGCAAGCTTAATTTGAAATTCTACATATGGTAAGGAGGAAATCTAATATAAAAAAAGCACAAAAAAGTTGGACCTAATCTATTTTTAAGCTGCTTCTTTTTAAAAACAACTTTTAGGAGAAGATTAAAAACATGTGGGAGGGAGGTGGTGACATGGACAAATTTGAAGTAATGAAGCCTATATAATTTAGCTGTGGACAGCAGTTAATAGGCTATTTCTAAGTACTAGTATGTATATGTCAACAGTTCTGCATGATACACCTTTAATAGAAAGGAATTTGTTGAGGGATATTTGAAACTGTTGAAACTTTGTAGTTTACTTTTGAACAGTCATAGTGAAATGGACTAGTATATTGGGTGAGGAAAAAAAGAAAGGCTTGTTTAGAAAAAGATTTTTCCTATGAAAGAATGATTTTAATTTCAAGTGCATAGAAGAACTAGTTTAAATCAGTGAGACAGGATTTAAATACTTAAAAGTATGCATTTTGTGGATTTGCAGAATCACAAACTTGGTGGATAAATCTGAACGAGCCGAGTAGTTACCTTTCATTGTCATTTGAGGTTCTCATTTAAAAAAATGTATGAAAGTAAATTGCCAGTTCTAATCCACGTTAGTTTTACACTGCCATTTTAGAATGATTTGTCAAATGGGGTTTTGAGGGCTGTCCAGCAAAGACACAGACTGTATAGGGATAAAAATGTCTCGATACTTTCTCACACTTTCCTGTGAGTTTCTATAATCAAAAATACTTTTGCTTTTAAGATATCAGAACTGAGTAATTAGAATTTAATTTCAGGAATGTTGTATTTTTTAATTTTTTTCTGCCTTGTATTTTGTTGAAGTGGTGATGCAAGTGAAGAACTTCTCTTTTACATTTAGCTGAGCTATAAATAGATTTTTAAACTGAGGCTGATGCAACTCTTCACCTATATAGAATCCTATAAAAGTTTTCTAACTCATGCAATTATTTTTTGTTTCTTAAGTCTTTGTCACTGTCTTATTTTACATCTTTTATGTTTTATTCTTTTTTTTTCCTTGTTTAAAAAAAAAAGAAAAAATATGCTGAGTTGAAACATCTTTCATTTGTTTATCTAAATAAGCAGGGTATAAATCCAGTGTTACTCTTGAAAATTAAACAGGCGTCTACTAAGTCAGGTGCAGTAAGTTAACTCTTCATAATTTGAAAGTTTAATAAACAATGCATGTGGCTTTCCCTCTAAACTTTATAATCTTAATGATTTCCCTTGTTTCTCTCTTTGCCTCCATACCCCAATACATGAAATACAGCAGTGAGTCAAGGTCTTATGTGACTTATCTTTGCTGAGAACACTGCACAGTGTGTTAATGGATTTATTTAAAGACTCCTGATCAGTGTTGATTTAGCACTCAGTAGGCTTACAGTACCTAGGTTTTCTTTTCAAACCCCCAAAAACTCCAAATGGACCCCACAAAATATTCCCCTCCCCAAACAACCAGCCAAACAAACCCTCCAAAACCACTCCCCCAGAAAACCCCCAGCTAATTTAGTGAGCTTCATGTGATCTGAATCTTGTTATTCGAGATAAAAACAGCCAAGTTAACACATGGTTTAGGTTTTATGTAAGACTACCTGTGATAACCTTGAAATGCTAAGTAGTCAAAATATATGTATGTTTTATGTATCAGCAGAATCTTCACCACTGTTGAGTATGAGCTAGGTTGTTTTGGTTTGGCCTTTTTTTTCCTTTAAGATACAGAACGGTTCTTTTAACTAAGTAATTCTGTGTTTGTTTTTTTCTTTCTAGTGCTATTTTGTCACGTACAGGTGGACTTTTAGTTATGCTCTGAGCTTTTGACACATAAGTAGATAAAAGCAGAGTTGATGAATTCAAAATGTATATTTTTAAAATTGTTCAAGTTAGGTGAAAGTTTAACTATTTTGAATTCTATTAGAAAATTCTTCCAATATGCTTCAGAGCATATTAAGCTAAAGAAAAACAATTAATAAAACAAAATAGCCCATATAAGAAAATGTAGCTACTGTAAATACTACCGTTGTAGTTTGAGTAATCTATAAGTATAGAAGCTTTTATATCTGTTAAAGCTAAGCTACATTTAGCCCATGTACAATCTATTAACAACATACTGTTTGTTTTTTTCATTTTTGGGAGTGCTTCCATCAAGAAGCGCATAGATAATATTTCTGCCTGTGCAAAGAGCTCTCTGCAAAACCACAATAGTACAAAGTACTGTATTTAAACCCCAGCAATTGCATAAGCAAAGGAAGTAGATACGCCTGTACAGATACATGCACTTGATTCTAATTGAGTGCAGAGCTCTTTACGCTGCTAATGTATTGGCAACTGTTATTTGTTTATTCCTATTTATATTGTGAAAAGGGAGCCCTGGAGTTTTGAGCCCTTTTATGCAAAATACTCAGCAATCTGCTACTTTTCTAAAAATCTTACTCAGTTTCTTCAGAAATAATAATATGAGTGTGTGAGCTCATGTCTTCATCTTTTGATACAATACATTATTAAGCTACCTTTTAACCTTTTATAACTGAATTGAACAGAATGTGGATGGTGTGGTTAGGGGTCATAGTCTATAAGTCATCTCACTATGGTGCAGTGTAATGAATAGAAAGTAGATTAGTGGTGGAAAAGCTCTGAGTTCATAATATGAAAATGTTTTATTAAAACACATTTCTCTTAAAATCCCATTTTTATTCATATGCCTTTAGGCTACTTTCTTCTTTTGGTATTGATTTTTATCAGTCCTTTGTTTTCATGAACAGCTCAGGGGTAGTTTGGATCATTGAGAAATGTCTGAGACACAGTGGTTTCTTAATAAAGACAGGATAGTTGTTGACAGGCGATGTCTCAGCTATATCCCAATTAGTGTTTCCCTCCCAATCTTAATTATTTAATCTCTCTTCTCCACCTAGTCAGTCTCATAGAATTCTGGGCAGTGGAACTATTATATTTTCTTTCTGCTTTTTGCCTAGTTAGTGTGCTTTAAGTGGTCCCTTAGAGGCTTTTTGGGGAAAATATTAGGAATAAACAAGCTAGAAGTACATCAGTCTTTTGAGGACATAGCATACTAAACAATCTGTGCAGGTGTAATACTATGAGTATTCCACAAAAATTGAATATTGGGTTCTATGCATTTTTTTAAGTGGTAAAAAGATCCCCTTTTCTTGAGTTTTAAAAACAGGTGAGTTCCTGCGTTCGTGGTACTTCACAACTAACTAGATATTTTGTTTTGCTAACAGTGCCCTTACTGTTCAGGAGATACACAGTCATTTGTTGCCTTCTTACAAGATGGCCATCTCATTACCTACCAAAGATAGGAGGAACAAATGCATTCAAGGCATAAAGAGATAGTGTGCTATTACAGTTGTTGAAACATAGCTTCTAATGCATGTTACAACATTCTAAGTCATTACTTGTCTCTGAAGGCTTCTATTCTTTTTAGGTCTGGGTTTTTGTGTGCGTGGGTGTGGGGTTTTTTGTGTGTGTGTTGTCATATTGGAGTGAAAAAAGGAAATCTGCATTTTTATTTGTATGCAGCGCATTAGTGGTTCTGTAGACATTGTTTTCTTAGGTTGTCATCGCCACCATCACAGAAAAAGAATCGCAGAATCACAGAATGCTAGGGATTGAAAGGAACCTCGGAAGATCATCCAGTCCAATCCCCCGTCAGAGCAGGAACACCCAGATGAGGTTACACAGGGATGTGTCCAGGCAGGTTTGGAATGTCTCCAGAGAAGGAGACTCCACAACCTCTGTGGGCAGCCTGTTCCAGTGAATATTTGCGAAAGACCCTGTGCGTTAAGCTCTCTGGCAAAGGGCACTTGCCATCTGTTTTAAGAGTTAATATTACTGTGCTGAACGAAAGAAACATGCAGTAGTCATTGTGTCAGTCTTTCATCCCTCCGTCTTTTGATGCTTGGCAACTGTTCAGTTTTGTGCACACAGGTTTTGTACACTTCGGTGGGGAGCAGAGCTTGCGGATGGTGCTTTTGAAATCATTTGTCTCCCTCTAGTGGGAAGAGAGTACTTCTGAAGGATTTCTTTAATTTTACAGTCGTAACAAGTCTCACTCGTGTGGCAATACTTTCTGTAAATGTTTAACTTGAGTTAGAGGCAATGTATTTGCAGATCACCTGCTTTGATTCTGTCAACATTTGAATAGTGTTTCTGTTATGACATTGGCATAAACTGAGGCAGAAGTGAATTTACTGGCTTGATAAACTTGTTCTTTCATGCTTTTTGAAAGTTTACTTCACCATTTAACTTTTAAAAGTGGGCTAATGTATCTGTCTGATGGGGAGTTTTAATATGACTTGTATCTAAATCCACATTCTGCTGGGAGGTTCTACCTCCACAGTAGCTTTATTCATTGGAGAGTTTTATTCAAATATCAGGGATTCATTTAAGTTGGCTTTTGATGCCATTTTATAATAGTGACAAAATACTGTTGTGCAGTGTGATATGTCAGCGGTGCAAGTGCCCGGTTCAGACCGCATGAATAAGTCAGAGAATCAAGTCTTTTTTTCAGTGCCTCTTTAAATCAAGCTGTGTTGATACTGTTTATGCATGCTGCATGTGTGAAAATCTGATGGTCAGGGACATGCAGAACAAAACCAAAACAAGCAAAAACCCAACCCCAAAATAATAATTAAAAAAAGGAAACAAAAAAACAACAATAACCCCAAGAAACACCCCAAAGCCCCCCAAACCGAACAACCTCCCCAAAAACGAACCAACCAAAAAAAAACCCAGAGAAACCACCAATCACCCGAAAAGCAAAAACACAAACAACAACCAGAAAACCACCCCTCAACCCAGAAAGCAAAAATTACAAAAAAACACGCAAACCCCACCGAACCCCATGTAAATAATGTTTTAAAGATACAAATTAAACACTCAGAATTGCTCAGGTTGTAACCAGCAGTTATAGCACCCAAGGGCACTATAAACATCCTGTGAAAATGCTGTTTTATTGTTTTAGCGACTGTTCTGTGTATGAATATTTTTTAAAAACTGATTAATTGAAATTTATTTCACTGGATGATAGAATAGATTCAGCGGAGAGATTCTTAAATGTTTTGGATAGGTATCCTACCTGCACTTCAAATTATGTGTTCGTGAGAATGACTCTTTGCAAAAGAGAGATCTTATAATGAACTTATAAGATGTTTTAATAAAGTAACATTCTGAAATATAAACACACGCTGCAAAATCCGCGTGTGTCTAAATACTTCAGCTGCTTCCTGCAACAACTTGTTTATCTCTAGTCTTCATGGAAGTATTTGAGAGACTGGCATTACTTTGAACTTTTACAGAGTTAGGCTTTTGTTTTGTAGAGTTTTGATCTGTTTAACAATGTTAGTTGAAGAAATTAACACAAATTACAGCCACTGTGATATCATAAGTTTTTAGAATAGAGAGACTTCAGTGTTTTTAAAGCAGTATTTCTGTTGCCCATCATAGTCACAAAGATAAAAGCTTAATATAATTGAGTTTATTTGGAATTGGCTTACTGCTTACTGAATGCTTAACTTTTATTTTAGAAAGAAAAATTACAACTTGAGGTTTCCTTTCAGAGCACACAGGTGCTGTATTATGAGCACACTCAGATTTTGCAGTGGCTGCAGTTGTGCTGTGTTGTGTTCATCACTTGTCCTCAGAGGTCCTTTAAACAGAGTATGATGGCAGCCAAGTGTTTTACACGATTCTGTTGGAGCTGCTATGATGTCAATGGGATCAACAAAAGGCTCCTGCAGATAATTCATCTAGATCCCCTAAATTCTGTACAGGGTATGAAGCATAATGGTTCCCCTGACATTAAATTATGTCCAGATAAATTAATCCAACTGAAGCTTGAAAGGGGCTGCTGCCTTCTTTTTTTTTTTTTTTTTTAAGAGGTGTCCTTGTATTTGGTGAATTGACTTTGATTTCAGAGTTGCATAGCTCATTTTTAACTCCTTATTCTTCATTACAGTGTATACATTCTGTGAAAAGTAAAATAATGATTGCAGATATTAGCCATTAATCAAAAGTGAATGTTTTGGGTGTGGAATGGGTTTTAGAAAGTGGACAGGGAGTTTTACATGTGATGAAAAGATGAAGCATAAAAAACCCCATGCTGCCCATTGCCATCCTGCAAGATGTCACAGCTCAAAAGAGTATTGGCTTGTGTTTTTCAAGTACTTTGTTCTGTCTGTTGGATCTCTCTCTGCCTTAAGTATGTTTGAAAAATACATTGTGTATGTTGATTCATGGGAAGAGATGTCTGTACCACTTTGATTCCATTACCTTGACTGTACTCTGAAATGTTTTACTCGTGTTGCAGAAATCCATTAGAAGTAATAAATAAATAGGGGAAGCGTGTTGTTCTTGATTATTGAATGTGCAGATTTTTGCCATAGCTAAAAAACTGAAAATCTAGAAGCTTTAAGGCTATTCCGTTCTCAAATGGAAGATTACTAGTCCTTTTGTAGCAGAAGTTTAATAAATAGATTTTAAACATGTTTCAAGGAGGAGCACAGGCATGATCTTTAGATAGAGCTTATAATAGCTTTATGAGATTTCAATCAGTGTATTTACAATTAGGTTACACAAACCTAAAGCAACTGATCTGTAACTTAGAACTTTTTGATGTGAAAACTCTGTTCTTCTGGCAGCTGTTTGGAATGCACTGTAAACAAATCACATTATGTGAAATTGCATTTCTCTATGGGGGAGGACAGTGTTTCATGTGATTAAGATAAAATTATTTTTATAATCAGTCTTAAATGTTTTCCAATTTTCTTATTTTTCCCTATTTGAAGGTACGTCAAAATTTTCAAAGTGGAATTTTGATTCTGGGGAGGATAAATTCAGTTGGCAACTACATTAAATTTGCTTTGTTTCATTTTGCTGGTGAAACTTATAGTAGTTCCAGGAATTTTTATTTTGGTAGCTCTTTATTTTGCAGTGGCGAAGCTGACTTAGGTAATTTCTGGCTGCTTATTCTGACCTTTGTGGTGCAGTTTGCTTCTCCCCTCCACCCATAAGGCTGTTGCAGCTCCAGGGAGGGGGGCACAGGGGAAGATGCATTTGTAACTGATTTAAAAGTAAAATTCAGACTAAACCTTTAAATTGTTGGGTGTTTTTAAACCAGTTCATTCATTAAAATGATTCATGCTCTTACTGTGCTTTTGTTTCTGTTAAGAGAGTGGAAGAGAAGGTATAACATGTGTAGATGTACCAGATCAACTAAAGAGAAATTAAGTAAACAATAATTACAGAAAGTAATTATCTTTTTTTTGTAATAGAGCTTGTACATGTAGTTGATGTGTTTATTATATTCTTCCCCTTTAGACTCCTTCTAAAATGCAGTTGACTTAAACCTGTAAAATAGTCTAAGAACACTCATTTTAAATTTTACAGGCTCTGAAACTGCTGTAACCGGAGCGTATGGGACTAGGATTGCAGTATCTAAATTGAATTGCTAAGAATTCTGTAAAATAACAAGTCGTCTCTAAAAATTAATCCTTTTTTTCTTTCAAAACTGTAGGCTTTAGTTGTATCTAAACAAGTTTATTAGGTGAGAATCTGTTAAGTATGGAACTTTTACATTTTAATACCATGTCCCTTCAGAATAACTAGCAAAGCAGCATCAATTGTAATGCTGTTTGTGGAGTGAATTTTTTTCAGGCCATTAATTCCTTTTAATATATGTTACCTTTGGCAGCCTGTTTGAACTGTTTGTACAGTTTGTATATATAATGTATCAGATTAAATTCTTTTGAAGGCACTTGGGTTACAACAGTTACAGTTACACCAAAGTGGTGTTTAGAGAAAACACAGATATGCATTGAAATAGGCTTTTTACTATACTAGACTTTCAAAACAGGAGCAAGTAATTAGTCTCCACTGCACTAGGGAAGGACAAGCAGTTATAATGTGTGGTGGTGTTGCTGCTGCTTATAAAGCAAGTTTTACTTGGAATACTGACTTTAATTAAAATCCTGCCTTCATTACACAAGTACATATATTTTTGGTTGCAGGAAACTGATAGCTCTTCAGAAATAAAGACCTTACGGAAGTTGTGGGTCATGTTCTCCGATGTTTTTTTAAAAAAAAGATGGTACATTCATGATGCCTTGAAATTCTTTATTATATTAAGGCACGTAAGAAAGCCATTTAGAGTTTAAATAGTTGTAATGTTGTAATGTATTAGTCCTTGTTTTTTTTTATGGCATATGTAACAGAAAAAAAAATCAACTTCGTGTGCCGGTATAGTGTTGAGGAAGTGATTGAGTCATCAGTTACATTTGCCACCCCTCACAATTCAAACTTCCCTCCCCACCCCAAATCATAATGCCCAAACTTCTGTTTAGTTGCTTGTAAAAGCAGGGCTTAATTACACTTGTGACCCGTGTATTTTGACAATTAATGAGTAAAACCAGTCCTCATTATATTTTATTGTACTTAAAACATAGTTAGGTTGGAATCTGGCCAGTAGGGGTTCTCCGTAAATGCTGGCTGATGTGTTTCTATTGATGTAACAGTACAGTCTTGTTGTTTCAAGACATTAAGCTTTGTTTAAAAATGAATAGATCAACTAGTGCTTTAATCTTCCAAATGTAGAACAGAAAGACAATGTGTACCTTAGAATCTGCACAAACACTGTAAGTCATGCTGTAGTCGGGCATGTTGGTCAGTCTGTCTTGACCTTGTTTACACTTTGATACCACTGTCATGGCTGATACTAAACTGAGCTTTATTGAATTTTGATATCAGAAATAGCAGCATGTTATCTTGGTATGTGGGTTTTACTTTAATGTTACTGATTTCTTTTCTGAAGAAAATAGTATTATATTGAGGATAATGTTTTTCTGGGTTATTTGAGATGACCTGACTTTAAATGGCCATTTAGCTGTTGTGGAGGTGATGTTTCACTGTCCATTGCCTTAGAATGGTATGGACATTACTGTAATTCGATACTGAATGCAGTACTTAAAAGTGCCTTCCTGTTTTGCATCTGTCAGTTTTCTGACAAAGGAGTGTATTTTGGATTTTGTCATCATCTTCTCTCTGAGTATTTCCAGTATCCAAGACAAAAATCCTGCGATTGTTTCATGAGATTCCTTGAGATTTGTGAGACCTTTCACATGTTCTATCTAGGAGAATGTAGTGTAGTAACTAGCTCTTCATCTAGAGGAGTTCTCTTTTTTTTCTCCTTTTGCTTGCAATTAACTTGACTGTGACTTGCTTGAATATTGTAACTGTCTGGTCAAATGCAAGATCTCCTTCTTTTCAAGTAAAAGGAAGTACAAAGCAAAATAGAAGTTCTTTATGATTTTCTAAGATAGGCAGTTGATGGCTAGTTTGTAGAAAGGAGATGGGCAAAAGATATGAAATATAGCTTTGTTTGTCCTGTACTCTGAAGTCTTTGGTAGTTTCTGTGTAACTGAGTGCTTACACCAAAACAAACAGCTTATTGAGTCCTTATTAATATATTAGCTGTTCATAAAAAATTTAACATATTTTATATATATAGATATATTTATATATACTTGAAATGAGCTTGTCATGCATTTTAAGGAAGAGAAGAAATCTAATGACCATATTTTAGCATGAATTCAAATAGCATGTTGTAGTTCTGAAGATACGCGTTCTTAAATGACAGATACTTGCATTTTTTTTAAGAATAATATTCAGGCATCAGAAGCTCTTAAAACTGAAGTTGATGATCTGAAGAAGAGGCATGATGAGGCAGCTTCAAAGGTTCTTCAGCTTGAAGAAGATATAATGACTGTTACTCAGAAAGCCATTGCGAAAGAAACCGAGTTAGACAGGTATTTAGTAATTTTGTTCCTTACCTTATTTTGCTGTTTCTTTTCATAGGTGTTTTTTTAAACCAGACATTTTTAATGTATGCACTGGTTTTCTGTGTTAATAGTTCTGTACTATTAATTTGTCAATGTCTTAGTCTGAAGGACAAACTGAAGAAAGTGATGCTTGAGAAGGAGCAACTTGAATGTGTGTTAAAGACAGAAAAGGATGAAAAAGAACTTTATAAGGTAACTTTATTCTTTGTAACTCTGTACACTGAAATGAAGTTGTTTGAAATAAAGGTGTTAATGTTTTATGGAGACATCTGATAAATTGAATTTGTTAAGGAAAAAAAAGAAATGGGTAACATCTGTGGACACATATTTTTAAGGCTGTTATAGACATTCTCATATACAAATGAATGAGGAAAATAGCATCTGAATTCATCCCATGATAAAAAAGGTCTCTATGAAGGAGAATGGATCACCAAGTTGTTATAATGCAGACATAGTAACAAAACAAAACAAAAAGCTAGTGAGGAAGTTCCTTAGTTGTAAAGTGTATCACCAAGTAACTGGTTTTCCTAACACACTTTTTGTTCTTATAAGTTCTCCCTCCAGGCTGTGCTTTCTAGATCACTATTCTTGAGTCTTGTACATAACTCTGAGAATCTCTAGTAGGATCTCTATTGCACTGACTTTTACTAGCATAGCTGATTTCTTTTACTGGTTTTGGGAGACACATATTTAAAATAAAATACATTTATTGCTCCCCCTGCTTCCCCCGCCCCCAAAAAAAAAGGCACGCAAAAAAAGTCTTATATGCTAAAATAATGAAACCCTTAGGTTCTATGGAACAGATCAAGTATATTTACAAGATTATTTCT
This sequence comes from Pampusana beccarii, assembly GCA_013399365.1. Classification (NCBI taxonomy): domain Eukaryota; kingdom Metazoa; phylum Chordata; class Aves; order Columbiformes; family Columbidae; genus Pampusana; species Pampusana beccarii. The sequence continues at coordinate 1,826,733 of VWYH01005887.1, forward strand.
GTTCATAGGAAAATGTCTTTATGGGGCAGACAGTATTAGATACACACCAGAAATCATAAAATCTCAAAACATCTTTCACAAGCATGGAATCCCTTTGTAAATAAGCAACAGAAGTCTTCTGGTCTTTGAGTGGACACACTTGAGGGCAACAGTTATCCTTTATTAGGCATAATAGGGTAGACTTGATGACATCTTAAAAACCGCTCTGGAGTTGTTGAAGTAGTTTGATGTCTTTGGAAATGAACCTTGCTGATGTAGTCCTGTTCAGTTAGATGACTGCAAGTAGATACTACTGGAAGTTTAACTTATCTAGTCTTCTTTAAGTCTTTTATTTTTTTGCTTGCCCTTAGTTGTCTAGCATTTGTGTAGAGAGGAGTGAATTCTGAATAGCATAATTTGATGTGGACAGAAGCCACAGACTCTAGCTGTAGAATGAATGAGGCTGTTGTTAGATGACCAAGATGAAAGAATTCCAATCAGAAAATTTGTGCTGGAGAGCAGTGATATAATAAAATGTTTAATTTTTCTCTTTACCTGTTCCGATCTGTCTCAGAGATGAGTTAGAATGTAGTGAACAGTTAAATGAAGAGGTGAACAGTAGTTTTCATAACGTGGAAGAAGAGTTTGACATTTTTTAGCATCATTACAGATACACTTGAAGAATACAGAAATAGAAAACACCAAACTAGTAAAAGAAATCCAGACGTTTAAGAACTTGGATGCAAACAAAGAAAACATGATATCCTATTATAAAGAGGAGGTTGGCAGATTACAGCTATTGATAGCTGAAAAAGAAAATATGAAGAAAGCTTTTTTGCTCTCATCAAACAAGGTAAGCATTACAAATATAACTGGCCTGGTTTAAAATAAACATATGCAAGATTGTGTGTGTTTGACAAGAGAAAGGAAGAAGCTGAAGATAGAGGGGTATAGGCTGAGAGGCCAAGAGGATTATGGTGTTCTCAGTAGGTGCAATAATAGCAAAAGAGTGAATTCGGTTTTAGTTTTGCACATTCTGACCTTGTTGAGGTGTCTCGCATGATGAACTGTGAGATGAACTATGTGTGGAAAAATAATTTGTGAGTTCAGTAAAAGTGCACCAGTAGAAGTGGTGCACTGTTCTGAGTTGCTTGTTGTTCGTGAAAAAGCAAGGATACTAAGGAAAATAGAAGTTAAGAATGTAAGTATGTTGAGACTGCAGAGAGTGATGGAGGAGAAAAGAGGAGACTTTGAAAGATGTGCTGAAGGACTTGTTAGGTGAACGTACTGTCAAGGTACCATGATGTAAAACCTGAGAAAGGATACAATACCACAGAAATGGACTAAATTGACTGAGAACTCAGCAATAAGAGTGCCAGGTGGACTTCGAAGGAAGAGTGAATTTTTGTTACATGGTGTAATAGTGTTGTGTTTAGCAGCATAGTGTGGTATAGTAAGAGACACAGTGCTGCAGCACTGGTATCTGTGCTGTCCATGGTCCAGGTGGGGTTACTCCAGACTAGTTATGTGTGATGCAATGAGGAATACCCATTAGGTGTTTGTTCCTGATACGCATCTCCTTGTGTTTTTTCATCCAAAAGGAATGTAGTTTCTGTGCCCTGAGACTGTTCTGTCCTGTGATCTCCAGTGCGATGGGTAATAGTGGAACTGACTGAGAGTTTTGCTTCACAAATGTGCTCTTGCTCCAAACTAAAGAGTTTATTTAGACACAGACTTTGAGGCCAGCATGGAAAAGTCAGATAATGGAGGTGACTTTATCTTGTGTATCTTGCCAGTCTTCTCACAGAAAAACCAATCTAGATGAAGAATATAAATTGTGTTAAAGCAATGTGAATTATGAATGTAAAATTTAGGCAGAAAAGTAGTGGTGTTGAGAATGGAAATAGCAAGAGGACAGAAAACATGCTATCTTGCTTTAAGTTACAGCTTATCTTGTTTTAGTCTCTTGACTGCTCTGCAGTTTTGTTTCTCAATGTGTTAAACTACTACTGTATCTTATTTTGAAGTAACAACATGTATGGGGGGGTGTGTACGCACCAGTACTGAAGCAACCAAACACTTACGTCATTTATCCATCTTAGAAGTGCTTGTGATGTTTCTAGTGGGATCATCAACATTTTTTGTCTTACACTGTGACACTGCAGATATTTACTGAACTGTGTAACTGATGCGTCATGCGCTGTAAAAATAGCTAAGGGACGGGACTTCAGGGCATTCCCTAGTTCATCTGTCTTCCTGAATGTTTACAAGATAGATTAGTATTCCTGTGGACTTGCTATGATAAGTGATTATTCAAAAATTAACAAATAATGGATTAGAGATGCCTGAAGTTATGTCTAGACTCAAGAATATGAGATGATTATGCCTCCAGGAAGCCCAGAGGCTGTGGGTAGCTTGTAGTAGCTTTGCATTCTTTAATTCTGTGCTTCTCTGATGAATGAGAGGCCAGTAGCGCAGCCTGGTCAGTTGGCCCTTGGGCTCCCCTATGGAGCTGCAGCGGTGCTGAGAGTCTTAGTGCTGCATGCTGCAGCTTGCTCTTCAGTACTTTTTGTTCTCAGTTCCTTCTGAAAAACTTCTTGTGCAAGATGTTGGGAAATGAAGCTGTGAGAAAAACATCCCAAAGCTGCTTTACAGTGTCTTATGTCAACTATTTGTAGTCATTGTAAGACCTCTAATTCTTTTGTTACCTGCAGTGTGTTACTGTGGGCTGAACTTTGGTTTTGAAGCTGGATGGCCATTTGTGCCCTTTAAGAGTTCTGTGGTGATAAGAACAAAGATGTTCTGGAAAACAGGCTGGTTTTGGCATATGCTTAAAACCAAAGCTGGAAATAAAACAAAAATCCAGTATAGATAGAATAATAATATTTAAATTTGCTTTTATGTCATATTGAAGTATGTTTGCTCTCCACTGTTAGCAAAGAAGGGATATGAGGAAATTGGTACTTATGTAGTAACTTCTTGATTTAGTGGTTTTGCTAAAGCCACCATTTTTCTTTCAAATGTTTCTAATCCCTATACCAACCTTTATTTAAGCTTTGAATTTTAAAAATGATGGATTTTCTTGCCTCTGTTCTCTTCCCCAGGAGGATGCAAGTGTTTTAAAGGAACAGCTTCGGAAAGCTGAAAATCAGATTCAGGCTAGCAAACAGGAAGCTGTTCTAATGTCAAAAGAGCTGAGCGATGCAGTAAATGTGCGAGATAAGATGATGGCAGATCTTCACAGTGCACGTCTGGAAAATGAAAAATTGAAAAAGCAGCTTGCTGATGCTTTAGCTGAACTTAAAAAAATCACAGCTTTGAAAAATGAACAGGTAAATTGTCAGTAGTGATGAAGTTTATCTGTATTTAAAATCTGTCAGAGCTAGCTTTGATAAAGTTGGGTAATAAAATAGGTTTCTAGATGACTAGTACAAATTATTATCAAATTCTCTTTCGATACATGATAATACCTTAAGTCAAGTGCATGTTAGCTGTTTTGGAAGGCTGGTGAGAAAGAAGTTTTCTGCTACTAATTACAGCAACTCCCTTCCACCTCTGGATTATTTTCACAGAGTAGTACAGTATTTATCTATATTTCGAATCCTCTGCCTTTCTTAATTCTTTTATGTGAGACACAGTAGCTTTAAAAATTCATTCAGATGAGAAAATTGATTGATAGAAATTTTTTTAGAATGTTTTTTTCCTCTTTGATGGATTCTCTTTTGATTATTGTAAGTCCTTCCAATACTTGTGGTCAAAATTAATTTGCTTTAGTAATTATAAAAATGTTGATGTAATGGAAACTGTCTTGACTTTCTTCGTCTTGCATAAAAATCTAGTGAGCTAATTTAAGTTTCATCATCCTGACTTAAATGAGCTTTGTACCATATCTTCCATGACTGCAACTATATTGGATTCATTTGCTACTAGGATTGCTGTAGTGATGTAGCAGTTCGAAAAAAAATATATTGATCTGAACATTAACGAAAATAGTGCAGTAAATATGAAGTGAATAGTACAACCCTCAAAAGAACTATTATATTTAAAATATCTAAGAATTACATATTTTTCTACGAATTTCAGTTGTATACAATATCTTTGAAATGAATCCTGAAAGAAGTGGCAGATAATGTGAATGACTGAAGTTACCAGGAAGTATCTGAATATGGCATGTATCCAGTTAGTAACTGGAGTTTGCTTTGCTTTCATATCAATGTCACAGCTCAACTGAACCGCTTCCAGCAGAAACACAGTGAGGGTGGTGGAACACAGTTGTGTTTCCATTTTTGCCATGTGGCTATACTTGTCTATAAGATAGCTAGGACATCTTCTGGAAGGTGTTCAGACTTTAGGTATACATTCAGACTTTTGGTATACATTAATCAGCCCGTAGAATAAGAATCCTATTTACCTGCCTCTGGTATTGTAGCAGTCCCTATTTACTCCCTCAGTGTGTCCTGCTTGGAATGAAGTTCAGCACAGATGCTCTGTGCTCTACTACTCTATCGCTCTCCTTTCCACAAAAAAACCCAGGAACTTTTGTACTTACATAGAGCATTATGCTTCTTTAATTGAAAAAAGGCTTTTTGGGAAATAGTGGTATTCGAACAAAAGGGAGAGCAGTTTCTATTTTTTTTTAAGGAAACTTCAAACACGGTGGAGCAGGAACTGCGCAGAGAAGTTGAAGATCTGAAGCTTCGTCTGCAAATGGCTGCTGACCATTATAAGGAAAAATTCAAAGAATGTCAGAAACTTCAAAAACAAGTAAACAAGTTTATGGAACAGGCAGTAAGTAGAATGGGAAAAATCGCACTTGCTTTTTGTAACTTTTCAGCAGCTGTTTGATTTCCTTCTGCAAAAACAGTGCTTTTAAAAAGGGTTAAAACAGGCAGTAAGCAATGGCTCTTTCATTTACCATTTTCTTCCATAACGCTAAATTAGTTGTCAAAACCAATCATAGGATTTATAATCACTGGTGTATATAGAAAGCTATCAGAGTTTGGGTGAACCTATAAGCATAACATTGTTCAAAGAAGAATTTTAAAACTGAAGCAGGGAAAAATCTATAGTTACTACCTCTATTCAGTACCCCCACCACCACAACAAAAAAAAATCCCAAACCCCAAAGTGGGTGAGATAGAGGAGGTTTTCAAAGCAAAGTGAGGAGAAAGCTTCCACAACACAGTATATAGTTGTATTTTGTATTCTTATTAGTCTTCAAAGCGTTGTTCCATAAATAAATGAGGCTGTTGCCATGACAATGTGAGTCTTATGCCACCTAGTAACTTGTTAGTGGATTTCAAACAGGTTTAAAAGCAAAGTTCTTCAGAATTTTGTGAAATTAGTGACTGAGTCAGAGAGGAGCTCAAACGGGAAAAGGCGTATGAGCAATGGCAAGATGTACAAATGTGTATTCTTAAGCAAACATACTGAAGTATTTCTGCTATCTACATAACAAATAGGATAGTTACCCGGCATTGATCCACAGGTTACTTTAAAGAGTTGTCTTCTCATCCAGAAGGTCAATGGTGAATGAGGCGTCATAGCAAAACGCTTGTGGCTTTTCCTTAAACATTTCCTGCACCTTTGGCTGTGTTGTACATCTGATAACAAACACCAAATTTCACTACTTTGGCGTCAGAAGTCCAGCACTCGCTGGTACTACAGACAGCATTTTCTAATGGAATATTAGATTTAAGTTGGTGGATTTAAGTGTAACTCATTCTCTGGAAAATAAGATTTTTCTAATAATCTGTGTAGAAGTTACTATATCTAGGGAAAAATAACTTTATAACATAAGGTTATAAAAATAATAGTCTGAGGCAATTTTAGTGTTAGTAGAATTAAATGTGTTTGTGTACTTATTACCTCCTGTTTTAATAAGCAATTCTATCTAGTCCAGTTTTGGAGATGATAGTGCAAGAGATATGTTACTTTGTGCTTTGGCTTTCATGTAAATAAATACCAAAACAAAATTTCTTTTCACAAAGAAAATTGCAGGGCATCAACAGAAACTGACAGATACATCTAACAGTGAGACAGCTACTGCCGTTGTTACAGACAAAAAGTTGTCTGCATCTCCAGGTATCAACAGCTTAAATTTTGTCTGTTTATATCAGCCTCAAAGTGTTGTCTATGTGAAGTTCTCCCTAGTAGTATTTATAGCATAAAGTAGGTGGACTTGTTCTGTTTTAGTTAAAGCGATGATTAGAAATGTGAAAATTAATCAAAAAATCATGTTTTTTTTCAAGTGGTAACATCCGTAAATAACTTCATGTATCCCTTCAAAACAGTTCAGTTGCTATTTGTTAACATCAGTATGACTGAACTCTTGAGTTTCTGCTTGATAGTTAACACAGAGCTGGTTTTGCCAAGCTAATAAACAATTCATTAAAAAAAATCCTCCTCAACTTTGCAAATTATATACAATAGCATGGTTAATTTTGAAGTCCTGTTATAATTACTGTCCAATGTAGCATTCTACTGCAAATTCAAATCCACTAAAAAGTTCTGATTATGTGATGGCAAGGTCAAGTCTATAGATTATTCTCATGATTTATAGGCAATAGTGGTCTATTGGAAAATGTTTAACTAGGTGATAATTTTTATGAACTATTAAGTTATGAAGTTACAAAACTAATCTTCTAAAACACTAACATATAATAGCTTAAAACTAAGCCTGGTTTATTATTCAATTTAAATTGATAAATGCCAGTAAACACTGATTTTGTTTGTGTTACTCTCTAATTCACACATTCTTTTTGTCTATAGAGACTATAGATTGTAATTTCTGTCAGTTTCCTCCTGTCTTAAGTAAATACAAGTGATTCCTAAAACAAATAAAAGCCCAGCAAGCTCATTCAGTTCTAGTATGTGATGGGACGAAATAGACTGCTGAGGCACTTCATGTTTTTACAGAAGAATAAAATATCTAGTATGATATCATAATGTATGTATTCTGGTTTTCACTTGCTTGGGAGCCAAGGGGAGAGATGTCTGATGTTTGTTGTCTTTTAAAAAAGTTTTTATTTGTGTTTTTTTCTTTGCTTTGTTTTTGTTGGGTATTTGTTTGTTCTGTTGTTACTGTTTGTTTGCTTGTTTTACATTGCCCTTTCTAGTATTTATGTGTATATTTATGTTCATTTCAGTATGTGAGAGAACTGAACACAGACCTGCCAGTATGAGTGGTGATCACTACATATCACTAGCCGTATGATACTGATTGTCTCTGATTAACTATTTGCTTGGATAACATAGAGCCGTCTGTTCTTGATGTACTGTTGAATTTGGCCTATCATTTTGTCTTATACAAACTTTATTTATGGCACAAAAAATCAATATTCTTGTTTTTATTTCAATGTTCACAGTTAGCCCCATTTCATCTGAGATAGTTTCGGAATTCATGGTAAAGGAGCAAGTACGTGAAATGAATAAAGAAATTGCTGAGAAAACAGAGAAGTATAAGAAATGCAAGCAAATGTTGGCAGTAAGTAAATGGCTGCTTTGGAAAGCTGAACAGAAAGTAGCTATAGGTGCTAAGTCTTAAAATCACAAAGCTTACCCAGCTGAGTTTTCTTGCTTGTTTGTGTGATACACTGCGATTATGGTAGAAATCTTAACATTACAAAACACATTTTTATTAAGTCAGCTCTTGATTACCTGTCGTGTTAGAGACTCCAGACGAGGACCCCTCAGGATAACCCAGATGCAGTAAAACAAATGAACGAAACTACTACTGCTTCTATGCTTAAGGTTTTTAATACTTTTTTTCCCCATTATATTTTAAGTATGATTGTTTTATAAATCAAATATGGCATGTTGCTATAAGCCAGCTGATGTCCAGAACTAATATAGCAATGTTTATCTGATATGCTGTTCAAGCATAAGAACTCTTCCAAATCTGGCTGTCCTGGGTTTTTACAGTGTTTTGATGTCAGAGTGGGTTCTGCCAACTAGCTTGGTCTCAGTCACACATAAAGGTATTTATATGGTCGTCTGGACCAAAGTTGGCGCCCGTAGTGCCACATTAGTCATGCTCTTCAGATGTTAATACCTGCCAGTCATAACTTGATTTTCATTTAACCAGTTTGGATGTACATATGACAGTGGAGTATTTCATCAGTGGTGATGGTGGAAAGTTGACTGTTGTAGACTTGTTACAGAAATGATTTCTGGGTATTGCTTTGTCTCTGCTCATTTGTTTGCTTGTTGTTTGGTGATTAGAAAAGTAACATTAATCAACACTATGAAGTCAGAACAGTTAGAATGAAGATTAGGATTATAGACTTGGATTTTTTCTCCGCTTCTGTATGTTTTGTTCTCAAATAGTCGTAATACATTTACACACTGCCATAAACTGAGTTTATAATCTTGTTTATCTAATTTATCACAAGGACATAATTCCATTTTAATGTCCAGAATATAACAATTGTCATGTAATTCTGCTTATTACCCAGTGTATGGAGAGCCTGTGCTAGGTTTTGTTGGCTATTTCTTCTATAGTGATGCTTGAGGAAAGGTTTGCCTTTGACCTTCTGGATGAAAGATATTTAGGTTGTAAAAGGTACATGGGGAAGGGTACGGTATTGAAGTGAGACATTTCAAACGATAATTATGATTACAGTGTAGTAATAGGATACGAAGGAACTTGAAACTGTGAAGCTAAAGGGCTTGTTGAAAACTCAGGCAAGAAAAAAAATGTATTGAACATGATTTATGCAGTGTTCAGTAGTCCTGTCCTCTTCAAAGTCTAGAGTCAGGCTTGATTTTTTGGGGAAGCCATTTTCATATAGTCTCATTCTAAAAGCATGGCGTTTACACAGAGTCGCTGTTGGGGGTGGAAGGAGAAATCTCTTAAAATGGTAAATATTTCATGCTGTGGTATAAACTACTTTAGGAGGAGAAGATGAAATGCAGCGTTTATGCTGATGAACTTGCTAAACTGGAGCTGAAGTGGAAAGAACAAGTGAAAATCAATGAGGGTATAAAATTACAGCTAGCAGCAATGGAGGATCAGTATAAAGTAAGTTACAGATTTTGTTTATGACAATGAATGATATCCTGTTCTTAACATAGTTGCTCATTTCTGGTAGTTCAAATAATGAAGATTTTAATGAGGAAAAGGCACTAAATGTATTTTTGCTGTAAAGAGAAATTCTATTCTGCACTTGTAGAAACAACAGTCTTGTAATGTTTCTTTTAAGGACAGATCTGCTAAGTCTATTACCAAATTACTATCAGTCTTTTAATATTGTGGATTTAGACAAACCTCTAAATGATGTTAATCTTGTATTACAGGAAGAAAAAGGGTTAGGGAGCTGTAATGTCCCATTGTTTACCGTAATATTGTTTGGTGTGTTTGTCTAAAATCTTCAGATTGCATGCTGCATTACCAGTGTAGTAATGTTTAATGCATTTTATTTGAATTAACTAGAGACATACAAGATGAGTGACTTACTGTTTTTAAAATCATCAAGAGAGAATTACTTATTTTGGAGTATCTCAACTATAGTCTTGGTGAAGTGATGTAACACATACACCAAAAAGTCAAGCATAATGGGCAGCTTTAGCTTACACGGGGCCTTAGTCTTTGAGGTTATGTGATAGTAGTACATATGTTGAAGTGGTGTTTTAGGTCAACAAAGACAAGAGCAACAGATTTCTGTAAGACCAGCTTTTATGCTTGTTTTCGGTTTAATGGTGATAGGGCGGTTGACAGAATAGAATATTCTTTGTTTCCCATTTTTCCCTTTTGTGATGAAAAGGGATTAAATTTAACTCTGACTACGCTAGTTGTAGTAGGACCCGCCCTTCCATGAGAAGTTACAGCATTTTTTCTTTATAAAATACTGAATTACTGTACAGCTCATTTCAGCACTCTGTAGGCTATGTTGTCTTTTTTTGATACTTTTTAAAGCTTTAATTTCAATTTATAAAATACATTACTCTTTCCCATTTATTTAATGTTATTAATTATCAGTGATCAGTTACCATGCATAATTTAATGTAAAACTGGTTTGTTTTTAACTTCTCAATGCTAGGAGTAATAAATAACTGGTTCCAAAATGGGAAGCATTTTGACTGTAGTTCTAAACTTGTCATTGTTCAGGAGGGTCTGGGTGGGGAAGAAAAGGTGAATTTTTCTTCCCAGGCAGTGGGTTTCTCTCAGACCTGAATTAGGAGTGGGAATTTAAGAACTGGAAAACATTGATACGTAACTCTGCAGAGAATTGAGTTTATATGCTAGAAAAACAAATGGAGAGGCAGTCTCCAAAGTAACCAGTATCCAAATAAAACAGCCCTTTGTAGAGAAAGATTATTTAAATAATCCTTTTGAAGCAAGGAGGAAGTCTGAAAGAATTGTGAAATGTGTCAGTTGCATCTCCTCCTGGAGAACCCAACGGAGATACAGGGTAGATGTCCATGAAACAAATTTAGTGCCTTTGTGGTAGGAGGAGGTTTTGGTTCTCTCAGTTCTGTTGAGGGATGTGAGAGCTGGAGAGAAGGGAATGAAAGAAATCACCGACCCGCTCGCCAGCGGATTCCTTGAGAAATAATGAGATAAGGCTTGCAAACATGCAACTGTTTCTGGGCAGCAATGTCTCCCCTGCCATTAGTATCGCTGATGCTTATCATTGCACAACTGATTTCTGAAAACTGGCAAGAAAAGGCTGCTGATGTCCTGCTGTTATCCAGTAGATAAACTTAAGGAGAATTGTTGGTATTAATTAATTTGTAATGGTACTAGATGTTGCGTGTAGCTGTAGTAGACAAAATAATTTCCATCTGAAAGATGATCTTAATCACTGAACTTTCTTTTCACAACGTAACATCCAGGGAAGTAGTTTCTGTTCACTAATATGGGAACCTTAAACTTATTTACATACAGGTTCAGCTGGCAGAAAAAGAGAGACGAATAAAGGAACTGGCATCACAGTTGGAACTCTTTACCAGTGAGAAGGTATTGACAGGATTCCTGTTAAATTTTGTAAATTAACATTTGTGAGGTTCTTTGGTTGGAGGAATTGCAATTTATTTTTAAGTGAGAATTGGCTTGCTCTTTAAACATAGTTTTCCATATTCGCATGTTTTGCCAGAATGAATTAGCATTTTAAACTGCAAGTTGTGTTATAAATACTAATATATATGTTTTTTAAAAGTATGCTGTAGTATACTATGTCATCAGAACTGACTTGGCCTTTGAAAATACCGTCATTTATTGTTCTGTAATAGTGTTCTAGAATATTCTCTATATATATTCTAAAAAAAGGTTACAGAGGCAAAAATTATATCTTTGTTTCTGTCTGGAGTGGTATTCCATCCAGGATCTAAAATAATTATTTCCGTTTGCACATAATTGATTTACACAAAGTAATCCCTATCTGAAGTTGCAACTAGCTGTACAGTTCACAGAACATAGGAATTCCTACCAGTTTTTATCCCCTATTCCTTTCTCATCTCAGCAGCATCACTGTTTTTCTACAAGATTTCGGTGGACTTCCAGCCTCCTTCCTGCTTTACCCCTCTCTGTCTCTTAGTCAGAGGTTCAGCCCTGTTGTGTCTAGAGGCTGATATCACCACTTTTAGGGCATGTGCTGCTGTCAAATAGAGATGATTATTATTGAGCTCATGCTGCAGCCTTTCTGTCCTCTAAGGGAGCATAAGATAGCAAAACTTGCAGGAATTTCATTTATTTGAGGCAGACTCTCTCCCTGATACTTTCAGGAGTTACTGACTGACGTGCAGCACAATTAGTAAACCTTATTCCCTTTGGAATCCTCCATAAGACATGAATGGTGCACACTGAGCTTGACAGTTTCTTCTTTCCATCGCTGGTTAGGATTATTTTTGCTTTTATCCAGTGTTGTCCTATAATCAGAGATGTAGACATTTCAACAGTATAATATCCAGGTTTTCATGATGTGTGCATGTAACCAAATCCTTTTGACGTCTGCACTTATCGACTGCTTATAATAGTAAGAGCAGCTTGACATGTGACAAGCAGCAGCTTGACATTGTGACTTTAGTAAACTACAACTGGAAAAATAATCTTTATTGGAAAAGGTACACAAACGGTACTCGGATTTTTAAATATATGATAGAAAATGGACTGCTGCTTTCAAGAGTTCGCTCTCAAATCAAGTTCATTACCATTACTGTTAAAGCAGACATTCTGAAATGCTGGGTAATGTTCTGATGTTGGAAGCACCTCTAAGGTGTTATATGGCAATTAATCAAAACTAGATTTTACTGAAAAGTGAAATAATAAAATGTCTTTGTTACATTCAGATAGTATTGCATGATACTGCGGAAAAGTTAGGGTTGTTCAGATTTCTTAAAAAATCCAGTGTGAACAGACACTTAGTAAGAACAGGAATTCGCATTACTGATAAATTGAAACTAAACTAATTTCTGATTAAGCTAGTGAAGTGTTTTGTAAAATTCTAGATTCTTAAGTAGTTGGTATTTAAATTATCTTTTTTTTTTTAACCAAAGATGTAATTTTAATAGATTTCTCTAATATTTTTCTAACTCGAAAGAAAGCAAAATAAAAGTTGAGTTTTTATGAATCTAGTTTAGCTGGAGGGAGTAATTTTAAACAACGTACATAAGAAGGAGAACAACTGTAATAATAATGTATGGAGCTTGTAAAAGCTTAGAACTTTGTCTACCCAGTTTATGGATATTTACATTCAAAGAAGAATCAAAGTGGCTTGCTAGACTGGAACCATGATTTAAAAGGTTAAGCATAGTATGGTAAACAGCTTTTCAATTTATACTCCATTACCAGTGTTTGTTTATAAATGTCACCAAACATAGCATGCTAAAAATGTTCATTTGCTGTCTCTTCAGACCTATAAAATTACTTGGTTTCTGTTTTATTTACATACTTATATAGCCTTTTTTTTTTTTCCCCATCAGTCTCTACCCTAGCTGTCCAACTTCTGGCCAAGGCTATTTTATAGCACCTTTTTACAGTCACTTTGATCTACATTCTGTTTTAATCTTATACGATGCTAAAATTAAAGTATTAATGCCACCTCCTCTCACTCTAAACTGCTTCCATATTGGAGAAGAAATTGATTATAAAAAGGAAAATCTTAATTTCGCTGATAATTAGTTGTTGCTGCTTTGTAGTGACTAAACATTAATTATTTAGATTTTACACACTCACTAAAACTTTAAGATGTAATCCAGACTATTTAACCTTAACCATTTCAATCATATATGCAATTTAGTCTACAAGTATAAAATAATGCTAGCATAGTTTTATTTCTACATGAGGATAATTTACTTGGAGGGTGCTAGGCAGAAATTGTCTTATGCTGTATTAAAAGATGTTTCTAAAAGAAAAAAACCACTAGTGTTTTTATGGCCAGTGCTCCCACAAAGTAGCCTTCTGTAAGCTGCCTTACATTTGTGGACACTACACTTTTCCTATTTGAAAATGACTTTAAGTGGTTCTTAGTGACACAGTTTAGTGCAAGAGTCAGGTTATGGTTGGACTTGCTGGTCTCTTCCAACCAAAATGATCCTATGATGTTGCTGTTGGGGTCTAAGTCCTTCATGTTTGAAACCTCATTGTATGTATATAACAATAAATGTGTGCTCTCCGTCTTTTTTCATTTGAGTGGTGTTTTGTTTTCAGAGTAGTTATTGCTACTTGATTTTGCACTTTTGAATTCTAGTGTTTCAGCTGAAGTTTACCTGTTTTTAAAGGGAACAACTCAATTATTTTTTTTTTTAATGGCTGAGACATTTTACTTCTCATGTAGTTAAATCACTAATTGAAGTCTTGTTTGAAGTCTTTTGGGGAAAACGCACAGTTCCGTATTTGAGGTTTTTATTAACATTACATTAGCGAATATTAAATATGAACCTAGAGAATCCATAAGAAAATACTCACCAGAAAGAACAAAAGGATTGGAAAGCATATCTGTCTTAACAGACTCTATTTTTTAATTATTATTTTCATTTTTACATGTCAGAATTTTTTGCTGGGTTCTAAACTGTAAATGTCACATTCCTTTGGATATTCTTGGCATACACGCTCTCTTTCCCTTAACCCATTTTATTACAGGGAAGGGTGAGAAAGACTTTTCTCTGGATGAATTACAGCTAATGCACTAACCACACTTAAGTTGCTTTAATTACTGTCTTACATATGTTTGCTTACAGTTCTAATGGTTTATAAGTGATAAAAACCCTTTAGTATTTATAATAATTGCTCTGTCTACAGATTATATGCAAGAATCTAGGATTTTAAGTATATTTAAAAAAAAAAATCTGTTTGAGCTTTTCAGGAAGATTTAATTGTGTTTCTGATAAAAATATTGAAATAACAGAATTAAGTAAAGCAAGCCACTTAAGCACTTCAGTAAATTCAACGATTTTATATTTTGGATGAAAACGCTGAATTTTGGAAGTAAGGTACATACATATGCTTGCTAAACTGTGAGTATATGTATATACAAAGTAGGTGAGGATATAAAGAAGGATAAATTAGAACTTTGCTTATTAGGTTCATAGAGAGCAAATTATTTTCCGCAGGCAGTGTAATAACTTTGGAATCTGTGTATGAAAACACAACTTCTCATGGATTTGAAATCCACTTATTTGTAATTAGACAGTGGTACAGGTGCAGTTTTGTTCCATGTGGTGCTTGTAGTATAAATATTATTTGAAATAAATAACCTAGTGAACAATAGCACTGATTTCTGTTTGTTAGCGTAAATAGAAAATATCAAGCTTGAGTAATAGTTTTCCTTCCTAGAAATAATTGTCTTCAGTCTGACCCATTTTTAAATTTTGGTTATCCCAGTGTTTAGCTAAATCCTGTCCATGTGAAGTATCTGTAACATGATCTCCTCCAGCCATCCATCAAGTTAAAAATCTTACCCAGAATTTCAAGAGAATTGTGACACTTGCTGTAGGCCATTATGGCCTTGGCAGGAGAAACCTTTTCTCAGTTGTTTTCATTCAGAAAGCGGTGCAGGGTGCACAGCACTTTCCCGGCCCTTTACTTTGCCTGTTGGCCTCCACCGCATGGATCAGGAGTTACTTGTTATGCTTTCAAGACCCTTTCCAGGTCTTTCCTGACCTCCCATTCTCTGTCTTCTTTCCTTCCCTATTCAAATATCATGAATATCTTCTTTGTATTTTGTTTTCTTCGTTGGCTATTTTTGTTACGTATGGTATATTCGGCACTAGAACAAGATGGAAAGACAGTGGGAAGGTTCACAGATGTATTTTTAAAAACATAAATTTTTCATTAAAATCTTGAACTTTGGTTGGACTCCATAGGTTAATCACGTTTTGAACTTTGCATTATTTAGGAACTTGGCAGGACACCAGGAAGTCAAGCTGGAAGGATAATGGAAGGGCAGATTTCACAACAGACATTACATTTTCGCAACCCATATTCGGAGGAAAATGGACCAGTTCCTGCAGTGCCAGGCAGACTACCAGTGTTGCAATACGGAAACCCTTATGCAATTCAGGAAAGAAGAGGTAAGTAAATTCTGTCCCCTCACCCCCCCAATATAATTTCTCTCTCACTGTTTCAAAAGCAAAGGCTCATTTAATGCAGGTTGAGTACCAACAATCTTTATACTGGTGCACAGAGCCTTTGTTGATAGAGAATTTTTTTAATAAAGTGCCTCTACTAATGAGAATCAATAAGGTAAACCAAAATTTTTCTAAAGTCTTGATTTTTAAATGCAAGTTAGCACATCCTTAATGTCAAAATGCAACCTCTACTGAACAAAGATGCTCTAATTTTCCTTCAGATGGAGCAGATGGTGCTTTTAATCCCGATGAGATCCAAAGGCCACCTGTTAGAACGTCCTTTTGGGGGCTGGAAGATGACGTGGTGTGTAGTCAGCCTTCACGCAACCTTAGTCGGCCTGATGGTTTGGAAGATCCTGAGGACAACAATGCAAGTTACCTTTTTCATTATTTTTTTTCCTTGATATAAATATTTACTAATGAGTAATCAAGAGGTTTTTGGTGTCTGATAAGCCTGATTTATTGTCATGTAAATCCAGAATTGCTTTTTCTTTTCCTCAAGCAACGTGTTAGATGAATTTTGCTTGCTTTGAAGGAGGAAACTCTGCACATCAGTTGATGATAATACTTGTTTCCCCATTCTCTTGAGTTACTGACAGGTTATTTTGGTGTTAGGACAGTAGCTTCTTAATATTTTTAAATACTAAAGTAGAAAAATCCAAGGAATCTCATTCTGATTTCTCTCTGCTCTGTGGTGGAATGAGAGCTCAAAATGTTAGCTATGTCTTACTCATTTTATAATTTGTATGTAGGAACTAAATTATAGCAGATCACATAAAAATATGAAGTATTTTGATACCAGTACTTTCAGTTAAATACTGAAGGAAAGTTGGTATCTCATTAGATACTTCATTCTAATGTATTAATCTTTTATTGTCTTTTGCAAACCTGCATTTATTAATTTCCATTTTGAATGGTTTTTGCTGTTAGACATAGAGCTAGTTGACTTATCTAGAGCTGATTAAGCTGGAACTGACAGGTTCTCACTAATAGTCTTTTTTAGGGCTTTGTATGTTTTAAGTAGAAACTGGTTAACGTTTTAATACAGCGAACTTGCATGTTCTGTTATTAAAAAATGGTTTTAGTAAATTGGCTTCTGTAATATACCAGACTATGTCTTCATTTGAACAGGAGCAGGCTTCTTATTCTTTCTTATTCTGAGTGCTCTTGCACCTTCAAAAATATTAAACAAGAAATACCTTTCTGCAAAGTATTGTGCTCTTTGCAAGTACAGTGGTATCATGACCCATTTCTCATTTAGTCTAGTTTGCCACATTTAATTGCTATTAACCTTTGCAGAAACTGATCAGTGTTCAGGCAGGCATGATTTTAGCCCTGGTGCTCAGCACCTATAATGGAGAAAAATGTATTTCTCCCTCCTACCTTTTGCCCCCAGTGTCCATTACTGTGAATAATTAGAGGAACTGTCAGAACTTCTGCAGCCTGTTGGAGATCTGGAATGTGAGCTTAATGCTGTTGCCCACCTTTACTTCACATTTTGCATATTTAATCTGATCGGTTTTGACGTAGATATTACATATGACAAGCTCTTCTGTAGTCATCTGCTTCAGTTTAATTAGCAGGGTGTTCTTTCTGATCTATGTGCTTTGCCCTCTTGCAAACCCAAGAGAAACAGTGCTGGAGTCTTGTGCTCATTTGCTGACACAGCTTGGATTTTTGTAATGAGGTAGAATATAAGAGGCTTAAATAAAGTTCAACTTGAGAAAATATGCCTTTAAATCAAATAATTTATATCTTTATTTTTTTACTTTCAAATGAGAATCAGTTGCTTGCTCCTCCAAAAATAGATTCTGTGTGTTGTGTACAAATTTACATGGAAATGAGTAGTTGCAAGAATCCTTCTAGAGAGACTTAGTAATATGCGAGAGATAAAACAGTTATAATGCAGTATTTAAAAAAAATATCCAGGAAAACCTTCCATATATGTAGGTAATTCATTTTAAAGGAGAACCTGTCGTTCGTGCAGAAGAAACAGCAAATATAAAATGATAAATATCTTCATTGGGAAGGGAAATGGAGAAGAACTTTCCTGTTGATGTAGAAAACTATAGTTGATCCATAATAGTAATGAATTTACAGTTCTAGTGACACAGAATAGACACACAATCTTTTTCATATATTGCAGACAAGGTATTATGAGTTAGATCTTTTTCAGTATAATACAAAAAGCATATAAATTGATCATTATCCAGGAACACAGGATTCCTTTAGGCAAAAGTAAACTCAGCCCTTCAAACAAGTCTGTTACAAGACTGACAGAGGCCGTCAGCCTCTTGAGCTCACGTGGCTGCCGTCACGTGTACTTCTTAGCAATACGCCTCTTAAAAATGTCAGTGAGGCAGCCTTGGTTGATCTTTCTACCCATCCTAAGGAGGAAACATGAGTCTTTCAGTTAATTATTTTAATAGATTAGGGGTGTGGCACAAGATAGTAACTATCGCTTTGGTTGGTGATGTGGAATAGGGATGCCAGCTCAGTCTCTGTTCACTTGCTGCTGCTTTTGCGTTCTGCTGTCAGTTCTGCGCACTCCTTCAGAGCACACTTGGCCTAGGGAGCCAGGATTTGTGCACAGCCTTGCGGTATTGGATGGGGACGCTTCTGTACCTGCAACTAATGATTTGATCTTCACTTCTGTGGAGTGCAGCTGCTGTCTTTGCATCTCTCTGCAAAGTCATTTTGTCTTTCCTTCTCGTAAGTTAAAAAATTCTCAAGCTCATGATCGAGGTGATCCTGCTGAGGCATTTGCTCCTAATGTGACCCGAACTCAGTTTCCACATCCCAAAGGAGAATGCCGTTTGCTTTTCCCCCAAGTGTGGTAGGCTTCCTTTTCAGCTCCTCAGTGAAAACTTTTTTGTTCCCAGACATGATCTTAATTATAAGATCAGGTGTTGGTGACACTCCTGCTGTACTGAAACTTAGGCTGCCTTTACTGTCTTCGGTTACATGGAGTTGCTGACCAACTAAGGATATGTCTGCAAGTGCATCAGAATTTTTGTTTAACGTTGCTTTTTTATTTTTTTTCTCCCAAACCTTTGTTCCTTGGGAATGGGCACTTCCATGCATTTGGTCGACATGAAAAAACACCAGTGGCTCAAAGACATTCTGGAATTCTTCCTAGCTCTGGCTTTCAGAAATCTTAGGCCAACTGAACCGTGATTTCTGAGGGGGATAAGCTGGTCTGTGTGAATTGTGCCAGATGAGCACGCACACTGTGGTGATTTTGCGTAGAGTAGTTGACTTGCCAGAAGTTAATGGCATCGTCTACCCAGCACTAACTTTCTATTTGCTCATGTGCCTGTAATTGACCAAAACGTAATCATTTGGAGCCAATAATTTCTAGAAGCAAGTATGTATGGGAGGGATCCATAAACAAAACATATATATGTTTTTAATACTAAAGTGTGAGGTTTAGAAATGTAGTGCTGATTACAGTTGGCAGTGAGCCCAGAATAACTATCCTGTGACTCTTAAACAACGTTATTAGTCACAGTAAATTTGGGGGGGGGTTGGGGCTGTAACTTTTGGCAACTGACAACCGTGTCGGGATATTTTTTGAGACAAATTCAAAATGGCCTTTCTTCTAGCAAAAATACCCCGCTACACTTGATGAGCGTCATGTTACCCTGGCAGCCAGTTACTGTCTTTTGTTTAGATAAACGTAACAGGAGAAGTTGGTGTCCAGGTTCCTCTTATGAGAGCAGACTGCTCGCAGAGAGGTACAGAAACCCAAAGAGTTTGATTTTGTTCACACCGCAGAGCTGAGTCAAAGGAAGAAAATGTGTGCATGCTTCTTTCCAGTTTACCTGCACTATACATTAGTGGTGTGGCTGGTCATTTATTTTCTAAAGCTTAAGATGCGTATTGCCTTGCTTACTGTTGCATGTGAAAATTATCTGTAGAAATTAGAGACAGGGATTGTTCAATTCTGTGGCTTTTGTACAGTGTCAGGCAGCTTTGTTTCTGATTTCTGTTTGGCAGTCTTCAAACTCATTACATGAACTTTTAATTGCAGTTGTGAAAGTAGTACTTACTACTTGAGGCAAAATTGGTTACTTCTGGTAAAACTAGGTGAGTTGTACTTGTTTCTGACTGTTTCTGGCTTTCCCTTCTTCCTCCTCTTTTAGTGGCAAACTCTTTTTTACCATGCGTTATTGTAGTACTATATTTATCTTCATGATTCACACCATCCGTGGAACTCAATGTGGCAATTTTAAAGAGTTACAGTCTTAAAGAGGGTTACAGTCCAGTGCTAATAGCTAAGTCACGTTGTTAAAGGCATCCTTCATAATTTGTTCACCTGGACACCCACATTTCAGAATTCAGAAGGCCTGGTGTTTGTTATGCTACAGAACCACGGTGCCAGCCTGTGGGTACGTGATGTCAGGGTTTTTGTAAAGACCTGGGCCACTGTCGAGATCTCGGAACCAAGTGTGTGGAGCCACGTCCCTGGTGATGAGTCTGGAGCACAGGAAAGCTGGGTCTGGGTCTGGGTCTGCGTGAAGGGCAGATTAAACTGCCCCTTTAGCAAAACATGGACTATGGGCTTCTATCCAAATAACTGGGATGACTTGACCATGGGGTTTTGAGATAAAGCTGATGCCTGTGCTTAAAATACAGCTTAGGCTGGGCCACTGAGGCCTGGCCTCCCGACGGCTCCTGTTACTCTCCTTCTGTAAAGCAGCTTCAGTGGGCCTTCTCCTTTCAGCTTTTGAGTCTTCAGGGCATGGTTTGTTTTAGCATGTGACACTGAACAGTTTTTACCTGTCACGTTGAAAAGCATGTGTAACATAATTTATAAAAGCATATGTAAAATCATTTATAAGAACAAAGAATGTATCGTTGGTTATAGTAGCTGGAAGAAATTGAGCAGTAAGTGATTGTGAACGAAAGTGAGTCAGATCTGTCCTCCCTTTGTAGAGTTCTCCGTTTTACAGGGTACACTGGCAGTTTTGTCCATCTCTAGCGACAGAAATGAGCAGCTGTCAGAATCCAGTACTATGGGACATTTTCTCTGTTTTCCAGAAGCTCCAAGTTACCCCAAGGCAGTGCAGGAGAATTTTTAGTTATTGGTGATTGTGTACTGTTTATTGTAACTTGTAATTAGAATAGCTGTCAAATACTCTCAGGCTAAGATAAAGTTCCCATTGTTGCTGTTGGACCGTTCTTTAATTACACAGCAATCTCTGTAACATGCTTGTTGAAGTATGCTCAGTAGAGATTTGCATTCTTTTTGTTATGCTTAACCCAAACAAGAGGTTAAGAACTGATCTTCCCTTATATACTTGGCCAAGAGCAAAAGTGCACTGAAGAGACAGGCTTGCCATATATTAGCAGAGTCTCTCTCTTCTTCAAATCATCTTTTTTTCAAAAAGGAATGAGGAGAAATGTCGTATATGTACATGGTAGGGTATCCCACTTACCAGAAACTGAAAAGAATGACGAAAGATGTAAATAATTTTATCTTACCTAGCAGTAACGCAATTTGGAAAAAAAAAAAAAAGGGTGGGGAACTACTGAACAAGTAACCAAAATAACTGGAGTAAAAATGTGGAGAACCCACCTAAAACAAACTAAAAAACCCCTGCCAAACCTACTAACCTGTGAAAACTTTATGTAAGGTGGACAGGGAGTGCTGGTTTTCTCAAAATAAGTTTTTAAAATGTCAAACCTTCATATAAATCAGTTTGCGTTTTGTTGATTCCAATTAAAATCTTTGGTCTCCCATGGACTGTGGTAGTAGAGCAGAAATACGCATGTGGGGAAGCTGATGCTGAAGGGATCTGCTTCTCCTGACACAACTAATAGAAATGGCTGGAGGCATTGGTAATGTCACTTGTACTTGCGTGGTGTGTTCTATGAACGTATTTCTTTTTTCACTCTGTACGTTTTAATATTTGTGGAATCTGTGCTTAAAGCCTGAGAGTTCTCTGATGGGGAAAACAAAATTTCTGTGATATCCTAACATTTGTATGGAAGACAGATTAGTGCAGGAATGAGTGACGGATTAGTTCTGGGGTCTGTTACAGTGTTCAGGTCAGTGGTTTCTTTCAGGTCTGTGTAAAGACCCTTTCTAAAAGTGGGGTTTTGCTGAATGCATTAATTATTTCTAATGAGAAAAGACCCATCTGTATCATGTTAGCCACATAATTTAGGTTAATGCCCTTATATACCAAGTGAATATTTCGCACTGGTAAATCCTGACTCTGTACTCAACTGAAATTAATAACCCTTAATATAATATAACATAACCATAATATAATAATAACATAACCCATAATATAATATAATATAACCTTATATAATAACCTGTACATTTGTTGTCAGATCTGCTACTCTGCCCTAAACAAAGCTTACTTAAGGAATTTGAGGCTGAAGAGCCCTTTCACCAGAGCAGCACTTCACCCACCTCATCAATTGTTAGCAAGTATTAAGAAGTGCTGTGACAAAAATGCCCTGTGTTCAACAAGGAACTGAGTGACAAACAGTAAAGAATTACAAAGAAGTTTTTTTTCTAAGGATTTAAATGTTAATTAAGCTGATGCTTGTAGTGGAAATATTTCTTTTTTTTAAGGAAGATGCACATTCATTTTCTCAGATAAATCCTGGTCTGCTTTCAGTCAGGTATTCAGCAACTTTATCAAGGTTTTGGTTCTGCGTAAGCCGTAGCATTGTAGCACGAGAGTACGTTAAATAGTTTTCCTTCAACACATACATCCTCTCTCTTTTGTGACAAAAGGAACAAATAATATCGTAAAGCCTGTGTGCCGTTTTTACTGCAGGTGCAAAGCAAGTCAGACAGGAGAATGTCTGTTGGTGGCATCTGTCACAGCAAAGCCCCACTAGCTGCTTAATGGAAATGTTAAATTCTTGAAACGAAACAGCTGTTGTCAGGAGAAGACAAATACAGGAAAAAGCTTCCCATCTTGTCGTTTCCTTTGACTCTTCATAAGTGTGTCAGCCTAAAAATGAGATATGTTTGAATATATGCAAAAGCTATCTGTATAAATGGTATAGCATTTATACTGCTATGTATAGTCCCTTGCACAACCATTTCTGAAGATCTGGTAGATGACTTGTAATTCTTGCGTATGAAGCGTCTTAGAGATGAAAAGGAAAATGATCTGGGAGTTGAAGTTTCAAAAATCTTGCGGAATTTACCTGTATTCCCACCTTGATCTGAATAGGTTTTGTGCTGCTTTATCTAATAGCAGAACAGAACCAAGATGCTGTATAATAAAAAAAATTATACCGCACAAAAAATGAGTTTACAAACACACTTCTGATTTTCTTCCTACTTTCTTATTTTCCCTCTCGTGCCGTTTTCTTTCCATAGTTGTGTTCGCTTGCGCCACCGTGCTTATTTAAATCTTAATTTGTAATAATGTCATCACAGGAAAAAAAAAAAAGGCAACAAACGACCAAAACCCTGCAAAACCAAGCGCTCTGACCCTTTGCGTGTCAGAACCCAGTCACTGCAGGCGTTACGCATTTTTCTGCTGGAGAATTTCCCACTGCGGGCAGATGTTTCTTCCTTTGTGGGGAGCAGCCTGTTCCGAGGGGCCGACCCACCGCCCTCCCCTGGGGACGGACCCGAGGGCAGCCCCGCCGTCCCTCAGCAGCGCCAGGCAGGGCTGCAGCTCCTCGTGCTGGGACAGCGCGACTGACAGGGCTGGGGACACCAGCGGCCAAACGGGGCCATTGAGGAATTTTGCTGCTGATCCTGGCTGGCGCGTCGCTCCAAACTGACCGCGTGTGGATCGAAATCCACGTCTCTTTTCCCGAAATTTAAATCGACGGGTTTTTAAAGTCTGACTTGACATTTTATTGTCTAGACTATATTTTCGAGCTTTAGCTGCGGATAAAACGCCGCTATGGTTCGTCGCGTGGCGCCCTGCGCTCGGTCGAACGCGGGTTTTTCTGTTCCGAGCCGGCCCCTGGGCAGTCGCAGCGAGGTGACCCGCGCGTCCCTGTCACCGTGCGCACAGCGCTCCCGCCTCCTGGCGCGGGTTTCTGCTCTGGGTACGTGGGCAGAAGGGGGTTCAGCTTCTCACCCTCCTTAACCACCTCACAGTTTCGCACGCTAAAACTTACACTGCAGAGGTTAAAGAATGAAAGGTAAATTTCATCCATGTTTATGCTTGATAACAAAAATGCATATGGTCGAGAGAAAAAAAAAAAGCTTTTTCCAGTGGATATTATTTATCTATTTATCTATCTATTTATCTATCTATTTATCTATCTACTATTTATTTATTTTTTAATAGGATGATGACAACGCTGTACCCACTGCTCCTGATCCTCCAAGTCTTCTCTTGCATGAGCGTGGAACAGGTTTCTGCTTTGATTCCAGGTAAATGTTCTCTTTTATTGGTCTTTAGAGGGATGGACAGGTTTCTGTGTAACTGAACCCTTTTACTCAGGGGTGGGGGGGTGTGGAGATGAAAAACTATTAAGCGTTTTCAATGAATGTTTGGTTTACAATTAACGGTCAGAGAATATGCTGTTAGACTGGGTAGGCTACTTGTGTTATACCTTATTTTGATGGAATGTGGATAATTTCTTCGGTAAATGAATGAATTAACTTTTGTTCCCCCCACCGCCCCTTCCCAACCTAATTGTGAACCTAAGTTCAGAGCTTTTATAAAGTGTTATGTTTGCTAAGAGCGAGCATTTATGAGCAGAGAGAGTGGTTTCCCATGAAACTGCCTGGCCATTAAGATATTCAATAGATTTGTGTTCAGTGGTAGCTGGAATTATGTCAAAATTATGCCGCTTTTAAAATACCAGGTTATTTTGGAATTCCTGTGTAAAACCGCTTTAACTGTATTGAGCAAAGCTGTTTAAATCAACTGTGTGATACTCGCTTAGATACAAAATCTGCTCCAGTTTAAGTTTGGAGTAGAGCTCTTAACCATTGGTGGCAACAGCATCCTGCTTTTGTATTTTCTTTTGCAATAACAGATGAAAGAACTGTTTCCTTTTCTGTTTTCTCTCCACCTCCTGGCGCAGCTTTGACGTGCACAAGAAGTGCCCGCTCTGCGACGTGATGTTTCCGCCCAACTACGACCAGAGCAAGTTTGAGGAGCACGTGGAGAGTCACTGGAAGGTGTGTCCCATGTGCAGCGAGCAGTTCCCGCCCGACTACGACCAGCAAGGCTTCGAGAGGCACGTGCAGACGCACTTCGATCAGAACCCATTAAATTTTGATTAAGCGCTTGGTTTTGCGGTGTAGCTTAAGAAAACCACCGCTTCGAGTAGCCAGTCCACCTACGGAGCAAGAACAGCGCAGCTTTCCTGTAAGTGCAAATTTCTGATTAAAAGCTGATGTACTCCGATGGGAGGCATCTGTCAGCTGCTACTGGGTTATCTTCTCTAACACGATACTAAACCAACCCACTGGGCCCCCACCTCGTTGTGTACGTAGCTATTTATTCCCCCACTTAGCGGAATTTGTAAGGACACAGGGATGACTTTGCCTCAGGCAGCACGAGACCAGCTCCACGATGCTCTTCAGCTACATAAAGTCACCAAAAGACCTGTGGTTTCTCTTGACCGCGGCAACTGAGGCACGATTAAAAGTGTAATAAACAGATGCTTATTCTATCAGATGGGTGTAGTTTTCCTTTGAGTAACAGTTAACTCAGAAAGTTGCATTACTTACCCTACGAAAATATAGTTTTCTAGTACATTTCTGAAATGTAGATGCATGTACTGTGAGATTACATGCTTGCACCAAAATTAATGGCAAATACTTCAGTTTTACATATAGAATGTTTGCCTTAAGGGATAACGTTAAATTAAGTACAGTCTACTTAAGGCAGTATTTTTGAGTTGAAAGAAACTGCTGTGCTTAAAACGCCTAAAAGGAATTGTTTAAAAACATCATTGCCATTATGTTGCAGTTGCATTCAGTAGGAAATATTGTTCTGTTTTCACAACAGTGACTTGTGTTCCTTTTGGCTTAGGGCTTTTAAAACCTTCTGCATTTTATGTATTTCTTTTCCATAAGTAAAAACATGTGTGTATATCTAAACATTTTATATTTACTTTAACTGTATTAAGTTCGTTCGCTTTCCACTTGTTGTACAGTAGCCTTGTTACATTAAAAGCAAA
The DNA here is from genome assembly GCA_013399365.1 of Pampusana beccarii. Lineage (NCBI taxonomy): Eukaryota > Metazoa > Chordata > Aves > Columbiformes > Columbidae > Pampusana > Pampusana beccarii. The sequence continues at coordinate 1,852,413 of VWYH01005887.1, forward strand.
ATTATTCATGGAGTCAGTGGTCCTTTTTTCCTGCTGCTCTTTTTGAAATAAGCCAAGAGTTTAGGCTTTACACACTTAGTGCAAATGATGTTTCATCTCTGTATGACAAACTGTTGCTCACATCTTTGAGAGAGAAACGGGGTTAAGGTTTTTGAGGAGCTTCTGTTGTCTGCAGTTCTCTCATGAACATGTGCAATATGCTGTTTGATGCAGGATTTATTAAAAGCTGCATGACAGAGATAAATGGCAGTGTCTTGGGTAGCAACTGCTCCATCAGTCCTCTGTGGTCTAGTTTAAGTCTTAGATTTGTATTTTTTTGTTTAACTGTGAACTTCATGTCGGGAGATGGTCTAAGGTCTAAGTCATGGAAGTCCTCAAAGGGTATTTTGTCATTTATTTTTTTTCTTACCATAACTTAATAGTATGTGAAAACAGAAAAAGCTCTCAAACCAAAATATGATTAGTTAACTTTATTAAAGACTTGGGAAATCTCAGAGGTTGATACCTCACACAGGCAGGACAGCCTCAAAACCTGGTTGTGCTAGAGCTGGGACTTAGATCTGTGTATGGCCAGGGAATTGTTGATGTGGTTTCCCTGTTGGAAGAGCTGCCCTGACACGGCTGCTTAAAATAATGTCCTCAGGGAGCGGGTCCATGGCAGGAGCCAAGGATGTTTTACCTCCACCTCATGGGATTAAATTTGTAACCATTTCTCCTTTCCTAGTGACAGCCACTTTATTTCTGAAAACCCTCAGAAGAAAGGTAACCCATGTCCTACCACTGCAAGGGGCCTTTTGTTGCATCAGGACAACTTTTATCCGGCAACCTGAGCCCTGTTGTGATGATGGCAGAAAGCAGCCCAGGAAACCTGAAGTCCTTCTGGCAAATTAAATCTAAATACCTTTTTTTTTTCCTTTCCTTTCTTTCTAGGCTGTAGCATTCTGTGTAACTTTGTGCATCCGTGGTGTAGTGCTTCAATTGCTTCAGGTGTTTATTGAACACAGAGTTTGATACCAAAGTAAAATGTACAAATAGAAGACTACATACAGCCCAAGAACTTAAAGGTCAGACGTTTTAGGTCAGAGGCAGTTTATTTTAAATGTGATTTGATTTACATTTATAAGCAGCTTTCTTGACAGGAATTCTTTAAGTTGCCTTCAGTTCTAAAACAAACCTCTGTCACTTTCAAACTTAAAGTACTTTGTCCCCAACAAAACATATGAAAATATAATTTAAAGCACACTTTTCACAGACACAGTACAATACATTCACTATACACAGTATAACAAAATAGTCCCATCTTTACCTGTTTAATAATACTGTCACAATGAATAGGTAAATAGAAACTGGAATTTCTTTTTTTTTTCGTAGTCGAAAGGAATTTACATGCAACAATGACGCTTTATGACTGTTTAGCTGTTGAAGGAACTTACCCAGCCTGTGGTTTCTTGCACCAGGAGCAGAGCCAGAAGGGCTGCACAAGGTGGGAAGGGGCCAGCTGGGGCCTTGTGTGCACCAGCGGCTCCCGTCTGGATCATCCTCCGGCTCACAGCGCGGGGATTGGAAAAACTCGGGGTTTAGGTCGAGTAGGGATGTTCAAAAGGCTTGTTCATTAGGGTGATTCCTAAGTGTGTGAATGGGACTTAGGCTCTGCTGGAGAATAGGTAATTGTCTTCCTCATAAAGTTTTCCTTTAAAGCTTTGGAAAAACCAAAAAATGAAGGGAAAGCTCGTTCTGCCTTTCTTTGAGCTTTCCTTTGCACTTAAAGCAACAGGAACTGAGCAAAGGCGATTACCGTGTTTAACACTGTGAGTTCCTCCCTGACCCTCACCGTGTGAGACGTAGTTCCAGGCTGGGGCAGGGCAGGGGGTGCCCCCCCAGACCCCCCAAATTCCAGGAATAGCACTTGGGAGAGAAAAACACGCAAGGCAGGAGCAAACGTTCAGGTTTGGTCCAGACACGAACGGCCCTCGGGTTGGCTTTTGTTCTTAGTCGGTCTCTGACCACCTGCTGCAAGAAGCACTTTAAATCTTCAGTAAGGCTCATATGTCTTATTTCAGCAAAATTAATCGTAAAGCTAAACAGACACTTCCAAATGGGATGCAGTGACCTACAATGAGAAGCAAAAAAAAAAATGCACAAAGAAAAAATCTCAAAATACAATGAACGTGAGGGAGAGGCATTAGCAACTCCCTTCACACAAATAATGGACCTCCTTAAACCACGCGTAGAATTTTAAATTTTTATTTGCAACCACAGGCACATGCTCGTACAGTAGTTGCAAGAATTGGCAACACATAAACATTAAATCTGTTGGCAATATAGAACTACAAAGTGCTTTAAAACTTCATCTGAGATGAAGATAATTGTTTCTCACACACACATAAATTTGCACTTAAGTATTTCCAAGTGTCTTTCTAGCAGATAGCTCAGGGGTAAATATTTAGTTGGACTGGGATGTTGGTCCTCAAAAGTTTGATGGGCATGAACATAATATGACATCTTGTAAAAAAAAAAAAATAGCAATTTCTACTAATACTAAAGTGATTGTTTACTAGTTCCAATGGCAAGATTTTCAGCATTTCAAGAGGGGAAGAAAAAAAAAAAAGATTCGCAAGATAATATAAAATACAGCAAGCACACCTTTTTATGTATGTTATTTAAGTATGAAAATATTTTTAGCATATTATGTTAAACATTCTTTTCTTATTTATATTTCCATTACCTAAAAGACTTGCTACTCCACTGATAACTCCGTTACGTAAGGCATGTTAACTCTAGTTCGACGAGGGTGGTTCTTGTTTTGGTTTTGCACGCACATCGACGGACGCGTTGAAAAAGTCTTCGTCACGTTACAATCGTGAGAGGCTGTCAGTGCCAAGCTCTCCTTCAACACTCGGGTACAAGGAAATATGCAACGCCCCCTCCTCCCCCATTTATTTTTTTTGTTTTGGAGAAATATGTTCTGAAGAACCTATAGCTTTTTATAGCACCTTATCTCAAAGTAATGAAAATGGGTATGATGATTACATGTGCAAATGTACAAAATCATTAACTCTACAAAGATACATCATTCCAAAATTACAGAAAATTTTAAAGCATGCATTTAATTTTTTTTTTTTTTAAAGGGTTGCTGAATGCTTCCCCTGAAAAGGTGGCTGTTCTGAAAATCAGCAACTGCTGGTGAGGATTTCTTGGCACATTTGTGACCAGCATGTTATTGCTGCATCTTCCTGATAATCTCAGCAGACACGGGGGGGTGGAAATTGATTGTGTGGTGCCGCAGGCCCTGAGCTGTCTTGTAACTCTTTCCACAGCGACATTTGAATGGTTTGCGTACGCGGATTTGCGTTCTGTGGCCGTTCTTGGCGTGGTACTTTATACCGTTCACATTCTGTGAGCGAGAAAGCAAAGCGTTAGTGGTCAAGTGCTCTGACATTGGCTTGGCTTCCTGTTAAAAAACCAAAAATTGATTAACGTCACGGGCAAAACCACACAAATTGCCAGGAACGCCTGCCGAGGGGTTACACAGGTGCTGGGCTTTCAAGAGACACGGATGGGACAAGCAGCAGAATAAATCTGTGCGGTTCTAATGCTTGAAATGTGCCTACCTGGGCAATCCTGATTTTTATCTCCCCAGGGATGGCACTTCCCAAACCCACATCATTCACTGGGCTCACACAGGGACGTTCTTTGCCTCCTGGCTTCTTTCTTTTTTCATAGAGCATTGACAAATTTTATTCAGAGGTTCATTTAGAAGCAAACAAAGAATTGGCATGAAGAATCAAGTCACACTCCTTCAAAAAGCTGAAGCTCCCCCCACGGCGTGTTTGTTCCGTTCTGTGTCATTGTTTCGAGATATGTCTTTAGGCACCAGCAAATTCTGATAGTTTACACATTGTCTCCAAAGAATTAGCTGCAGGAAATACTTAACTTAAAGACTTACAAAGGGCACTCGGAAAAATAATCCAGAGAAGCCGTCTTCAAAATAGCTATTGTTTTTAACAGGGAATATTCTACAGCTAAAACCGGAGAACTGATCTCCACTGTTGTTTGGAGAGTAAGAACAAAAACCAGCACCACGGCCCAGCCTTAACGCTGGCAAGGTCAGGAAATGGGCAACACTCTGTGAGAGCAATCAGGAACCTCACTCAACGCCAAGCAAAACGGTGCCACCCGCCTCCTTTTCACGTCTTTCTGGCAGAAGTGGAAGATGCGGTTGTGGTCTCACTGGTATGTGAAACTGCTTAACGCAGGATTCGTCTGACCAGAGCCTCTCTTACCTGCTTCCTCAAAAAGAGCTGGGATTTTTGGATAAACAGGGAAAGGCAAATTTTGATTAGAGCTTCTCCTAGGAAGAAAAAACGGTGCCAAGACAATTTGTGACAAGACACAGCTCTGAGGCTCTACTGTGTCCTCTAAAATTGCCAGATACATATCTCGGGTTTTTTTTTTTTCCAAGCTATTTTTAAAAAGCCAAAGCCAATTAACAGCATAGGTAATACCTAAGCCACTGGTTTTGGGGATTTTGTCTTTGCTGAACCATAGCCTGTTGTTACACATAACAAAAGTCCCCTTGGCACTTTTTAAGCAGCAAGTTCAGTTTTATCATAGAATCATTTCGTTTGGAAGAGACCCTCGGGATCACCGAGTCCAACCATAACCTGGCTCTAGCACTAAACCATGTCCTTAAGAACCTTGTCTAAATGCCTTTTAAACACCAGGGATGGCGACTCCACCACTTTCCTGGGCAGCCTGACAACCCTTTCCATGAAGAAAAGTTTCCTAATATCCAATCCAAACCCCCCCTGGTGCAACATGAGGCCATTTCCTCTCATCCTATCACTTGTTACTTGGGAGAAGAGACCAACCCCCTCCATGCTACACCCTCCTTTCAGGCAGTTGCAGACAGCGATCAGGTCTCCCCTCAGCCTCCTTTTCTCCAGGCTGAACAGCCCCAGTTCCCTCAGCCACGCAGCTTTCCAGTAAGTAGAAGCTCCAGCTTGGAACTCACAACAATTCGACAAGATAGACAATTTGTTCAAAAAAAAAAAAATAAAGAAAAAAAAGGAAAAAGAAAAAGCCTTCATTAAACAGAACAGAGCCACAACTCCTAGAACTTCAGAAGACTCTGTACCCATCAGAGAGCAAACCCCAGGAAGGCCCAGGGTGAACGTCTGCACTGCCAACACTCCCCTTCCCCTTCCCCAAGCTCCTCATGCAGCTTCTGCAGAGGCAGAACCTCAGGTGTCTGTCACGTCCCGCTCCTGACAGACGCCCTCCCCTGGCCCTGCTGCAGCCACCGCTCACAGCGGCGAGAGAAGCACACGGGACACGTGGGTCCCGTCAGGGAATTCGGGAGGAGCGAAATTGCAAGGGAAACCCCCCAGTCTCCCAGGTAGCTACAGCGCTCTCACCTCACAGCGTGGAATGCTGGTCTGTATTTATTGCACGCTGACTGTGCCACTGCAGTGATGTATTTTTAATCTTTGAGCAAAACCAGTTCTCTGGTTCCCATCACAGAGTTGAGCGCGGTGCTGGTCTTGTCAGAACCTGTAACGCCGGGGGGAGTCTGTGCCACCAAAGTGGCATTTTAGGGCAGGTTGGGTGTCAGGAGAGGCTGATTAGGAAGAATAATTTCGCCTAAAATACCTGGAAAAAGGGTACGGTGCAAGACTGAAGCGCCTGCTCTGCCTGCAGATTCACACCTCTCCCCTCTAGAGCATCCAGGCGCTGAATCCTGACTCGGAAGCTGCAAGTCCAGCCCCCAAATTGTCCTTTGCATCCTTAAAAATACCAGACAGCTCCAACACGGCTGCCGTCTGAGATGTGGGAGACGAGAGTCCTCGGTGGGACGTGAACGTGAGCCTTCAGCGCAGGTTACGTCTGGGCAAAGAGTACTGAGAGGAGGCAGAGTGTTGTCCCACCGAGACAGACAAGGGCACACCAGAGCGACAAAATCATCCCCAAGAGCAGCCAAGTGAGTTCCCTGCAGGCCACCTAAGATCCCGAGGCCGCTTTTAGGTGGTTGTGCCCGGAGGTCCAACCTTCAGCACCTGCAGGGCCATCAGGGTGACGGGGCTGGGAACGTCACCGGGTGCCACGAGGACCCTCATCAGGCACCTGCCCACACCTCAGTGCCGCCAGGGACCCGCACCTTCACAGACCAGGAAATCTGGGGATGACCTGATAAACTGCTGCTACTGCAGCCAAATCTTTAAAGCAAAGCTATAACCCCAAACCCCCCATATTGTTTTGGAAACTACGGAAACCTGTTCAGACTTTAAATTCGTGCGAGAAATCACTTTAAGATACTTTTTAACTAGTACCAATTGCTACAGATGCCACAAATCCGCAATCACAATATCCTCACTACTCCATGCCAATGGTAGTCTTCTCCTGATCCACATTTTTTAATGATCCACTCAGCCTCAAGTACACCACGCGCTTTGATGGAGGGGGAAACGTACTTTCAGGCACAAAAAGTTAAGGAACCTACGTGGAATGAATTGGGCCATGGAAGGTTTGAGCAATAGTAAACCAGGCAGAGTATGAGGAGGAAGTGTAACGTGAAATTTGACCCGTACTCCTGTCTAAAAACAAAACTGTTGTTACAATTGCAGTCAACTCTCCAGCACTTTTTCCACTGCTGTAATGTAAACACTTTGTTGTACGCCTGGGCCGAGTTTGTTGAGGTACGGCAAACCCCACCGCCAAACTCATACATCACTTTTATTGCTCTGCTTACTTAGGTTGCTCATTATTTACTCTCACAAACGATCGAGGAAGAAGATGGCAGCGCAGAAGGGCACTCTCCAATCTCAAACAGGAGGAAACAATTATTAACCTGGGTCCAGATCAGGAGGAGATAGAGAAGTTCAGGCTGGCACCACCCGGTTTGTGTGGACACGAGGCCACTTGCCCTGGCACGGCAGCACCCACGGGGCCCCCACACTGCAGAGCGCTTGCCACCCCCGTCAAGTAGGAAAAGACGTCAGGGACAGCGTGGGAGGCCTTCTTGTTTCAGACCTGGACATTCAGATATGTTTTTGTATCTCCTGGCTGTTCCTCCTCAAGCACTTTGTGGGTCCAGCTCCTCTGCTCAACTTGCAAGCTCTGCCTGGCTCCTTTCAAGTAAATTCCCTTCTTTCCCTCTCTCACTCCAATATTCTCCCTCCCGAAGCTCTGCCGAGTCTCGCTGCTCTCAGAGCAGCCTCCTGGGGGGTCTGTCCCCAGGGTCTGGCCAAGGACCCCTGCGTCCCATCACCTGCCAGAGGGACAAGCCCAGCACCTCAGCATTCTTGGAAGGTAACGCTTCTCCTCTTGCCCAAGGCCAAAAAAAGCACTCATGCATATAAGCTACATTTTGTATGCACAGGAATCTATTATCCTTTTATTACTGTACTTGCAAAAACTAGAAAAAATTATGACAAATAATCTAGGGTTTTCTCTATAATAGTATATATATATATTTTTTTTTTTTAAAATTTAATTATTATTTTTTTAACCTTTCTATTCTATATCAAACTTCATTTGCTCTTTGGAAGTTGCTGAATAACTTTACCTACATCATATATATATTTCGAATGTCCTTCTCCAGAGGCTAAAGACCAAGTAACTGGCACACAGAGGTGGTACTGACCAACAGGAAAACTAATCGCCGCCTTCATAAACCCGCACTTTAGCTCCTACAGGTGGCATTTTGTGAAGGGCCTTAACTACTCAATACCCACACGCTTCTGGACAGGGCACCTAAATGTGGATGTAAATCTGAAATCTGGTGAGGGTGAACTCCACAGAAACAAGGCTGAGAGTTCTGGGCTCCCTTGAATCATGCGGATGATTTTCTAAAAATCAAATTTAAGGCGTTAAATACAAATCATATGAAGAAAAACAAAATCCATAAAGGGCAAACTCTAAAATACTTATCATTTGTTCTCTAGGTCAGTAACCGTAACTAGAGAAGCTTCAGAAATTAGCTCAGAGCCTTGTGTTTTAAGCATTGAGAAGTCAGAGTACTGTACTGAACATAGTACATAGAACATAGTACATAGTACTGTACATAGTACTGAAGTCAGATCTATTTAGCTGTTTCTGACTGTCCCACAAACAAATTTACACATTGTTTAAAAAAAAAAAGTGTTTTCTTTTTTTCCCCTAAAACCTTTGGCTCCTCAAGACCATCTGTGCCATACTACACAGGGTACCAACACATATTGTAAGCAAGCAATTTTATTTCTTACAAAAGGAAAGTTCCTGAAGAACAACTAAATGTTTATGACTCGCTTCTCCTGCACTGCCTATGGGAAGCCAAGGGAGAGCAGCTGGGCAGGAGGCCAGTGGGGTCTTCGATACTCATCTGGGCTTGGGTCTAAACACGTTCCCATTGCAGTTTCCATCGTCCGCCCCAGCCCCTTCCTTGTGAGTATTTGTTGTACTCATTCTTGTCTTATTTACCTTTCCGTAATGACTTTTCAGTGCAGAGGCCATCTTTTACCCTTGTACATTGTTTGCAAAAAGGAGCCACATCCCTACCGGGTCCTTTAAGCAGGACTGAAATACAAACACCACCGCTAAAAATAACATTTCTGCTTCGCCAACGTACGTCACCTAAGGGCAGACAAAAGAAAACTGTGTATATCCTTCTTTCCTCCTCGCTCCCTAAAGGAATGCATCCTTTCTCAGCCGTAAAGTGAGCCTGGCAATTACTGTATGTGCATGTCCGTGTTCCTGTTTGGAGCTCTGTAATTGTTTTACAGCCCTGCCTGTGATTATGCAGTACCCACCAGAAAATCCCAGTGCTTTGATCACAGGACTCCCTACCCAGACTCCGCAAATAATTCACCAGAGGAGGGGGTTAAGCAGAAGGAAGACCAAGAGGAAATAAGAAACACAGATGACACAAAGCTAAAAGGAAGGAAACAAAGATAAACATGTAAAAAGAAAGAAAATCAGGCTGGAAAGAAAAAGGGAGGAAACAGAGCCCACAGAAAAGAGGAATGAGGTGAGGCAGAGTTTAAGGAAACACGTTTTCCTGTCAGGACTGAACAGAGGTGAGTTTCTTGGGAAAATGCGGTACATTTTATTTGCTGCTGCTCCCTGCCTGTCAGCGTCTCCGGGGGTCCTTAATTTGTTCCCTGTCCGACTGGTCTGACGTTAATGGTGCCCGAGATCTCCCTCGGACGGTCCTCACGCAGCTGAGATGAAGGCAGCGAGATAGCAGAAGCAGGCAGGAACAGCTTGCTTATTTGGGCAATAAAAAGACAGAGGGCTGGCAGTCAAACAGAGAACAGACAGGATATAGCAAATTACAGGGTTCTCCTTCCAGCCTTGGCCATTAAGCGAACGCTTTCTGCAAGGCGTAGATGCCCCGTGGGCACAGGGACTTGTAACAATCACCACGGCTTGTTTGCTTCCTGAGCCAGGGATTTAGCTTTCAGACCATACCCTGCATCTGGCACAGCTTCTACCACACACAAGAAAAGTAGTAATCTTGAACGGTGCGGCTATATCTGCAAAGTAACACTTGCAAATAGGCTGGAAACATCTTTCCCTCTGCCCTGCCCCTGGAGAGAGTGTTCAGTTTTCCCTGTAGCTGAAGAGGCAGGTAACCATCACATAGTCCAGGCCAAGCTCTGCAAAGGAGACTCGTATGTCACTAAGAAACAAGCGCACTGATTTCTTGCTCATGTTTTGAGTATTGGTCAATATTAACTGACCTGAATATGAATCTGAGTCTTGTGATTTGCTGCTACGGGAGCTGCCGCAGCCCAGAACATCACCAAAACACGTTCTCGTCCGCCACACAGTTCATTCATTCTTGTCACAACTGTTTTATCTCAAGTGTTATTTGTCTTCCTATATTTCTTTTCCACGTTTCTGTGCTCTTTTAAGTCCCTACTTTTCAGTTATTTAAAGGAGAAGCCATAAAACAAAACTAGCACAAACCCAACCCAGCCACTGCTGCTTTTCTTCAGGTATAGGTCAGCGGTTGAATTTTCCAGTACTTCATGCAAAAACTTGAGAAAACGCTTTAGAGGAACCGTGCCAACATGCTATTTCTGTTCCCAAACGTCAACGGCTATAGAATACCACACTGAAGCCCAAGGCCCTCCATACAATTTCATCGGCCTTCGCGCTAGCTCGCGGGAAACAACACTCCCGCCCTCGCGATGTCACGTCCTACACCAGCCAGCTCAAGGTTCAGAATTAAAGATGCTTTGCTCCCATAAACAAACAAAGATTTCTCCTAACGGAGAGTGATTAAGAAGTTGGGTGGGGAGGTGCCAGGATTGTTTCCCAGGGGGTCACGCAGAGGGACGCAAGCGCTGCGCTCGGGGCCAGCCAGACTGACCGCTGTGCAGATGGGCCACGGGGACTCAGGACAGAACGATGCTGGAATTCCTCCAGAGCTCTGCCTTCCCCACGTGCCCCCTGACTTCCAAAATGTCAACCATCACCTCACACACATCGTCTTTACCAGGAAAAGTAGCCTGGGCACAGTCTCACTACAGGAGAGGCAGAAATAATTCATCCTGGCACTGATGGGCAGAAGCTTTTTATTTAGTATCTCTGAAAGGTACCCAAGAGATCATTATTTTACTGGTAGCACCTTCTGCGTTCTGCAGTTATTTTGTCTAAACAATAGAAATCCAGTTAAAATGTGTAAAGCGAAAGAGTCACTATATATAATCTCTCTTGACAGGCAGGGATGCAAAGGGCTGCATCCTCTGTAAAACTGATAACTTGCCTGCGCTTGAGAGGAAACCAGTCAATAAAACACGTACTCTGCTAAAATACCACCAAAAAAAAAAAGTGAAAAGTCTATTAAATGAGAAAGGTACACACTGACTTTAAAAGCTTCTCCCCACTACACCATCAGGAAAAAAAAGCAGCTTTGTGCTACTGCTCACCTTGTATCTTTTTTTACATCCAGGAACAGGACAGGCAAAAGGTTTCTCATCCCCTCCGTTCATGCACATGGAACTAAGGATAGCTTCTGAGCTGATAGCACTTTCTGTAGTCCAGGACTCATCACTGTCCGATTCTTCATAGTCTACTTCCTCCTCGTCATATTCACTACCTAGAAAAGCGGGGTAGCGAGATAAAACAAGAATTAATAAAAGCACAGCAAGATAACACATTCTGCATTTATTACGCCAGTTACAACGACTTGTAATTTCCCCACTTTTCTCTTTGCTGGAAGATAGTTATTTTCAATTTTATAAATTTATCGTTCTTATAGTTGTTTATTCCTTCATAAAGACACTAGCGGTTCTTTTTCTAATAACACAGAGAGGCATAATTAATATATCTTCATAAACTGTTAACTGTGTGGCACAGAAAGTTCAAAGGGCTGATTTGAAAATGCCGTTTCATTACTCCTCGAACACCAGGGTCCTTCTGTCTTTCCCAGTGCCCGAACACAAAATGTGGATTTTTTCCCCCCCTCTGCAATTAAAGCCAGTTTTAAGGCTTTTCTTTATGCAATACAATACTGAAGAGCGTAATTCTACAGATCATAAACAGTGTAAAATAATATGTTGACAAGTCCTAATGCATTTACTAGCCCTTTGGAATTAATAGGAATTATAGCACAACATTAATAAGAATTATATTGTAGCAATTATAGTTGTGAAATTCATTCCCTCAGGTGTGGGGATAAATTGCATTGTGTGGCTGCCCTGAACAGACCACATTATGTTCCAGATACGCTACGACGGCCATTTGAGCAGCTGGTGCTGAGTTTATTTATTATTTTTAATTGCAATAACTATTAATGAAATCCTCTGAAGAAGTTAAATGTGAAACAAGAGAAATTAGGAAAGCAGAATTCCAACTATAAAAATACAGTTAAAAAAAAAAACAAACAACAAAAAAGCAGCGGAGGGAAGAGCCCCAGCTGATTAAAAAGAAAGTACATGCACAGAGGGAAAGAGAGGGAAAGCTGAGGGAAACTTCTGCGGTGTCAGCAGGAGGTAGCGCTGTGTTTCCCCTCCCCTTTCTTCTTTCCCTTTCCCAGCTCTGCTCAATTTTACCCTTTCTGCTGAAAGACACTTTGGCTCGGAGTGCTGGAACAGCTCCTGTTACTAAAGACAGTTCTGCGACACTTGCACAGCTCTATTTGCTTCCCTCGCATGCCCTTTGGGCGCACGCCTCCAAGCAGCCCCACGGACCCAGAAGAAAACGCAGACAGATGCTTTAAAAAAAAAGAAACATCCCGACTTCCATGCTGCAGCGCACAATGTGTTTTTTGGTTGTGGTTTTTTGTTTGTTTGTTTTCTTCTGATGAAACTAAATACACCGCTACAGTCTCAGATTTTCCCCTTTGGATTGATTCCCCCTCCTCCAGCGCCCTCGCTCAGCCCCGACACCTCTCCCTCACGGAGTTAACCAACGCGTGTCAGCTGGTAGCTCCAAGTCCCGGGGGCTCCGGCGCTTTAATATCAGACCCTGGAGGTTGGCAGACAGATGTCGGGGCTCTCCGCGTTTCCTTTCCCGTGGTTTTCACGCAGATGGGGAAAGCTGGACGGCGTCCCAGCGCCGACGGCCGCCGACACCAGCGCACGCACGGGGCTCCGCGGCACATCTGGGAACCTCTGCCCCGCCGACTGCGGCTCCGCGTCCCACACCGAACGAGCGGCAGCCAAAGAAAGCATTATCGGCCTCTTAAAATATTTCTGAACTCTAGGAACGGTTAACCTAAAACGAAGAGTTGTTATAGTTTAATTAACTAGTTAAAAAGGAAAAAAAAAAAAAAAGGAGGCAAAACCACAACTCTGCTTCTATGATTTCCTGCCCTTGATTGTATCTTGATGGAAAAAATTCCTCAAGCTGTTCCTTTCAAACTTTTTAGCTTAGAGGTTTTTTTGTGTTTTTTTTTTTTTTTTTTTTTTTAGTTTTTTTTGTTTGTTTTTTTGTTTTTAAAGCAAATGCAAAAGAAAACCCTATTGTAAATATACATGCGCACTCATAGGATGAGAAAATACACAGCAGTTCCAAAGACTGGTACCACCAATTTCTGCCATTACAATCACCCCCCTTGTAAGTCTCCTTAAGAGGGGGTGATGTCCTCCCAAACAGGATTTTGTCTTCCCAAAGAAAACACCATTTGAGGCTGTATGACATCTAACTAAGGATATCACTACTTTTAGTGATAACAAGGATAACGAGCAGTGCTCTATAAAACTTAACACGCAATGTGGTTCATAAAGGAAAAGATACACAGAGCAGCGGGGAGAAGAAATGATCGTGGCAATTTTGCATTTCCACAGGTTTTCCTGCACTTTCAGGGCATCCTTTAAATTTTTCAAGTAACTTTGCACAGTAAAACCCAATTCTGTACCAACTTTTGCCCATGCTTCACTTACAGGTGGACACATTGAAGCAGAGAGACAGAAGAAACCAAACCGCATCCGTAAGCACCTGTGAGGTCACCCCATCCTTACGGTTCTCTTTAAATTAGCTTACCTACACAAAAATGCAAGATTTTTTCTAGCATAGTCGAAAGAGTTGTTTAAACAGTACAAACAAATGCTCTGTTGCCTTAGGTTTTTAAAACCAGACTTGCCACTATGGATTTTAAAAATATGATGAGCTCTTTCAGGTATGAATAACCATATAAATACGTATTTCTTCTCGCACAAAACAGCAACACTAATGGTGCCAAGCACCTGAAGAGCGTGTTACTTTGATGAAAGCTGGAACTGCAGTCTCTCATCGCTTTTATCTAAGTGTCCTACTGAACTCAATTGCTTGTACTCTCTTAAAAAAGAAAAAAAAAAAAAATTAAAGCCCCAAATGTATTTAGCAGGGTCCTCGTATAAAAAAAAATGCAAGAAACTTACTGTCTTTGAAAAATTTCATTAGCAATAAAAATTTATCCCTTAAATAATTATGTTGTTTCAGTTGCCATAGAAAAACAACACTGATTTAGTCAGGCTTTTAACTGATTCTGCCTCGGAATTTAATTTCCTCGGTTGTCAGTGTCTAAGCGCGGCAACCCATGCGGTGCCTCACTGATTGCGTGCAACACATCAGAGACGGGCCGGAAAAAAAGGAAAAAAAAAATAAAAAGGGAGGAAAAACAAAACGCACAACACACAGGTTGGCGCTGCCATAATAAACAGCCCCTAGACGAGGCCTTTTAATTAAGTGCTGCAAGGCCGAGGACGGGGGCTCGGCGAGGCCATTCCCACGCTGAGCGGGGGTCCCTGGCGCTCAGCGACACGTGGGGTGTACGAACTGCAGCCGGCCCACTTTGATCAAGATACAGCTTGCTTTCTTTTCTTTTTTTAAAAAAAAAATAAAAAAAATATATATATATAAAAAAAACTTGGTCGGCATTTCACAATAATAATCATAAATATTTTAAGTTAAGCACCTTTGCATCTAACCTATGGCCTGTTCCTCGGAGGGGCATTTGGAATAACTCTTAGGAGAGGTCCGAGAGAGCCGGCTCGCCGATAGCTGCACGTGGGGAACAGGAGGCTCTGCCGGGGACCCAGCCGAGCTGCTCCCGTAGCATCGTGTGCCAATGGCCCTGCTGCTTCTCCTCACGCAGGACTCGAAGGAAAAATATCCCACTTCTGCTTCAGAAGTCTGAATAGCAAAAAAACCTCCCGCAAAAGTCAACAAGACACATTTTTCTAAGATGAAGAGTCTAAATATCTGGAGGGTGACAGGGAAGCACGTGCTTTCAGCCAGGTGATGTACACATACACAATGCTGGTATCACGACTAAACCCTGGTTCTACAACAGCACAAAAACTGCCTTCCCCACCTCTCTCCCCCGGCAATGCTCTTTCTGAGGCTGCTTGCTAGCCAGCTCGTTGATTTTTACCATATCCAGTTTCATCATCTGGCTTTCATTCAGAGACCCAACATAGTTCTACCTCAGTCTAGCCTAAAACCGATGTTTTTATCATCCAAATGACTCAGTAACATCTTCCTAACGCTGCTCCCGCCCTCGTATGCAATATTCCCTCAGTCCTGGCCCATTTCCCCCCTCCCTATTCCAGCGGCCCTGCCAAAAGGCTCATTTCATCTGTGCTGCCCCCCACAGATTAAAAAAAGAAACACAACAAAACAAAGGCAAGGAAAGAATGCTAGTTTGGGGGTTTTTCTTCTGGAATTTTCCATGCTGAGAGAATGCCACTGCTCCTCAATGAGGAGGTGGACTCCATTGCTGGAGATGCACAGACTTGAGGTGGGCACCACTAGGCAGAGCTGCTCTAGCTATGAAAATACAGAAAATATACCGGGTCACAAAGTATGCCGGCAAATTACTTCTCTTTTCATTTTCATACTGCGTTTAAACACAACCCATCACTGGGAAGGTGGCTGCCTGCATCACAGCAGTTTATTTGACAGAAGCAAACACGTGCATGAAAAGGGATTGCGTTACTGCCTGTGCGGTAAGAAATCTTTGTAGTGTGGTGAAAAGCAAAGTTGCACCGTGAAGATTCACTCTACATCTTCTTCCAGTCAGTTCTGCCATCAAAATCAGCAAGAATGTCACTTAATCCTACAGCAAAGATCTCCCCTCTTGAATGCCCATCCACTCCTTTTTCCAGTAGATGAAGTCAGTAATTTAAATAGCTCTGGAACATTTTGCAGAGAGTTAATCACCTGCCATTCTGGAGCAGACAACATCATAGCTACACTGCTGAAAATCTGAAGCCCTATCTTTTATGTTTCTGGAGTTCATTCGGTATTCACACCATTGTAGGCAAGATAAATTCTGCCTTTTGTGTGAATGAATTCATTCCACCATGAGATTTAGAGAGGATCTTTTTACCTCCACTTTGAATGAATCTTGGTTCTAGCAGGTGCACATCATTTGTAGTTATGTCACTTTTAAAATCTAAAGACTTCTATACCGTGCCTTGAAATATAAAAAAGACAAAGCTGATGAAAAACAGCACAAGCTGCGAGTTCCATTACAATGAACACGATCTATCTTGACTTCTGATCAAGAACATTACAAGTTTTTCCTTTCTCCTCCCATGAAGAAAAACAAACCCAAAGCATCCTTGCCAATTATTTTCGTGACCAGAAAGCATACGTTTCAGTATACAATGAATAACTATGAGCAAATAGCTTACTGCAGTGGGAACCAACATTGCTAGTGTCACTGAGAGTTCACGGTAATTCCAATGATCTCTCATAAAAATCCAGCTTCACACTTTGTCCCATGCGGGACTTGTAGTTTGTATTTCACAGAAACAGTTTTATGAGAGCACTTCTTACGTTAAGAAGTTTGCCTTCCCATATGCAGTGACAGCTTCCTTGATACAAAAAAAAAAAAAAAAAGTGAATTATTAATATTATGTGAATTTTGTTCTAACTACTGAAGCATATTTATGGCTTTGTCCAACCTCTGCCCTTTGTGCCTGTGGATGCACAGTCTCCTCCATGCTCGCCAGCAGGGAGAACGTTCCCACAGCTGATACTCATTGCTGGTCTAAAGACGTGTCAAGTCATTCAAAATGAAATATTCTTACTTTATATAAAGCACAGGAAATAATTGCTAGGGGCAACGAAATACAAAACAGTTAAATATCTTGTGTCACAGCTGCTATGCAGGTCTTCAGTCCCGAAGCTGTAGCTGGACTGTCCCGGCTGTGAGCTGGTACGGGTCGCTCAATACATTGGCTCTGCCAGTTCAGGCAGCACATTTCAGACACTGGATCACCCAAACAGACTAAAACAGGGTTTTTCCTTCGCTTGCTTGTTTTGGGGGCAGGGGAAGAAGGGGACTCAGAGGACAGAAAGCGCTTTTCAGTCTTTGTGAAAAGTGCATTCAGATTGATTTCTTGTATTTTCAAAAATACTTATATCATTCACATCCACAAAGACGATGTAAATACGTACGTAATACAACTGAAGAAAACCCAGCGCAGCTTCAACAGAGCACTGCGTAGCGCTACAGCCGCTGGTATTTCCGATTGCAAGTGCAATTCCCGTGTCTGGATGAAGCACCTACATAAGCCAGCTCTGAGTTCACCACGGGGAATGCTGGAACCTTTCTTCAGCCAACGGGTGCAAGCACATGCTGGTAGAAGTTTTCTCCCACTAAATAGCCCTGAACCTCATTCCTGGGAGGGGCAAATCCATTCCCAAAGCCAACTGCGCTCGGCAGATCTGCCGGAGCTGCTGGAGATGGTTAGGGCTCGTCAAACGGGCACTTGCCAAGGCTGGCAGAGAGCTCGGTCCCCCAGCACGGCCACAAAAGAGCCAGCAGAATAACAATTACAAGTTGTTAGTGACTCGGCCTGGCGCGGAGCGGGTCCCGCGGGCTGTGCGGCCTGCGGCGGGGGCTGTCCCCACTCACGCCGCGGCGCCCGCTCCTCCCCACGGCGCCAGGCAGAGCAGGATTGGGCCAGAAAAACGTCTTCTGGAGAAACCAGCCTGCCTTCCAGTCCTGCCCAAGCTCAGATCAAGTATCAAGCGCTAAATAATGAGCTATTTAGCAAGTGTTACTACTCAGAAGAACTACTTTTCTATTGTCTGTGGCTGGAGCGAGGCTAGGCCAGCGAACAAGCACCAAGAGGATTTTTAAAACGTACCTCACGTAATGATGTGAAGATGGATTCAAACACAAAGAGCAGTAGGGTTTTTATTTTTATGCTCTAAGTACTTGAAAGCACTGAAGAAAATAAGCTAGAAAAAAACCCCCACAACACACTTTTTCTTGTTCGTTTGCATCGTTTGAAGAGCGGCTTTCAGCCACTTGGGTCTGCTATACCGAGAGAGGGAACATTTAAGCAAGCAAGGATGTAGGTAGATGTTTCTGGACACCTCTACCCTTTCTCAGCAGTTGACACAGAAATGGCAACTGCAGCTTGCACAGTCACAGAGACAGCCTCAAAAGACCCCTTCCACAGCTATTTCCGAGGCTGGCACCTCCAACACGATGAACCCCAAAGCACTTACGCACCCAACCCACAGATAACCTCGGTGTTCTAAATGAAGTGGTAGACAGATTGATTCCAGCATGTCAAATCACCTTTAGTTTTCATTTAAACGCTCAATGTCATACTGAATTTTAAGTGACTGAAAATATATTTAATCACAAGGTTTGAATCCACTCTGAAAAGCATGCGGACACTTCAGATCCTACAGGTAAAACACAGAACTGCATACACTGTGGTTTGGTTTAGAACGATTTCAGCTGAGTTAGTCTGTATCAGAAATCACCCTAAAATCCCGGGGGTAAAGCTAAAATGATAAAAGTACAAAAGGAACATAAAGGTTTTTATTTAACGTACCATTAATACGACATCAGTTTATACATTCTTATTCACTACCAGTAAAATTGGGAGCTATTTACACATGAGATCTGCTCACCATCGCTGGCTACAGGAGAAACGGAACTAATAACACTAAGGTTAAAAAAAAAAAAATAGTCCTCCAGAGCCAATATAGGGGTTGGCAGAGCAGCTGGACTCTATCTGGCCTTAGAAGCAATCGTGTGCCCTTTTCTGTCTCGGTAACTGTATCTTGATATCGGTATATCGAAGAAAAATCTTTAAAACTAAACCACAAAAAATCCCAATTCAGAGATTATAAATCCACTAAAAAGAGTTTGCACACCTATATAAGCAGATACAGTACAACTTACTGAATGTATAAATATATGCAAATAAAACGTACAGGTAATAAACTAAATAAGGAAAAAAAAAAAGTCTCTCCTTCCAATTACTTGAGAAACAGCAACTAATCACAAAAACATGCATGCAAAGAACTTATTCTGGAAAAAAACAGTCAACTGATACCACGGCATGTGTTTTGTAGAACAGGACCTTCTGAGAACGCTGCAGAGGTGCTAAAGCAAATTGTTATAATGTCACTGCACAATGTGCTGTTGAGGTTTTATGGCCACACTGCGCCAATAGTCTCAGGAAGTTATTTTGCATTCTTATATAAACTTTTCTCCCCGATCCTGTTTTCCACAAAAAAGGGCTTTCAATAATGCACAATCTTCTGTTTATACGCAGTACAGGGAAAACATGATAAACCCAACAACACAATCTCTACTTTAAACATATTTTAAAACTAGATTTCTACAGCTTCGTGTAAACAAGAATAAGCTGTTAAAGTCTCACCAAAAAAAGAGCATAACCTTCCTGTAATTAAATGGCCACGTTTAACACAGCACTTTTAAAAAATCACGAAAATAAAAAAAGTAAATAAATAAATCAATCCAGCAGACCCCTCCCAACTCAAGGCTTAACCTGCAAATTAATGTAACAGTAATAAAACCTATGCCAGCTGGAATCCTTTCATTCTCTGGCTTCAGCATGAGCAGCAAGAGCAGGTATATGTTTGAAGAAAAACAAAGTAGGACATTTTCCACCTTTAGTCACAGGATGTTAATTGAACGCTGGCAAATGCTTAAAGATATTCTCAAAATGTTCAAGAAAGAATTAAAACCAGTTGGGGCTGAGAAAAAGAAACAATTCATCCTTCCTCCCCCCTCCACCCTCTCCAAACATCTGTTCCAAACTTATACTCCAAAAACCACGGCGAAGAACAGTCATAATTAATGTTATTTTGGCGTTTTAGTTGCTCGGCCTGCATTCTGAGGTTAGAAATACAAAATCCAAGTTCAGGCCACTGTCAGCGTACTTAAGGACTATCCTGATGCTTGTAACAAAAAGGCAGGTTTTATTTTCACCTTTTTTCGCTAAAATGAATGAAAAAATAGAAACGGTATCAGGAAACAGGCTCGTGTTTAAGATGAAGGATTACAGTAAAAACTACCAACGTAAATGTGCTACAGTTTATGAAGCTACGAAAATACACCTGAGACGCGTCTCACCACACCGGGTTAGACGTGCTCCGCGGCTGTACAGAAGCTCTTCGGCCGCTGACAGGACGGGCCATAAAACTGCGAGTGCTCCCGCGGCCCTCCGGCTCCGCCAGCGCTAACCCCGCGAGGACCGGCCGAGCCGGCTCCGGCCTCCCCGCCGAGGAGCCGCCCTCACCCACCGTGCAGGCAGAACTCACGCTGCTTTCAGCAGGATGCAGCGACCTGGGCACTTCCGGGATGCTCCTGGGAGGGACCTTGGGGCCGCAGGTGTGAAGGGGCTGAGTGGCGGCGCAGGGACCCAGGGGCGCGCTGGCCATGGAGGAGCAGGGTGAGGTGGAGCTGCAGGGAGCCGGGGCAGCTCGGAGCTCTTTCAGCAGCTCTGGGAGGGGGGAATTTCACGCTTCTGAGCCCCAGGAGGGTTGCAAACCCCTGACCAGCAAAGAGGGAGGCAATGGCAGGTTCTCCACTTGAGTGTGCTGAAGGAGGGGAGGATTTACTTTGCATGGAAATAGACTCAACGCTTCTATCTACCTGCTTTTAAATGCTCTGGGCATCTAGATTTAAGAAACTCCATCAGTATAATCTGAAAGATAGTCCTAATGACAAGACTCAGGATTACCAGGAAGGACTAACATGCCTTGATTATCAAGCTGGGATCGAGGCTTTCGTCATTCTCCCTATGCACAAAATCTACAGGAAAGAGCTGTTTTCTTTCTTTTTTTTTTTTTAACTAATCCTACCTCATGTTTCTGAAAAAGAAACACATTTTTAACACCCAAACGTAAGGACACATTCCTTACGTGGGGGTCGTGTCTCCTCTCTCTTTTTAAAAACACAAAGATTCTGATTAAAACAGAATCCGCACCGTGCCCGGCACACTACCACAAACCTTTCGTTGAGGCTATCACTGTTTCAATCAGGTGTACAAAACATACGCTAGCAGGTGTGAGTTGTTTCAGATGATATATCACTGGGCTGAAGCTGAAATGAAAGTACTTTCCAAGCTGCTATTTTCCATTGCTCCTTGGCTTCTTGTACCCTTTGGCATTAGAGGCAGAAGTGCTGAGGAACTGCCGTGAATGATGCTGTGTGACTATGTATGGAAAAACCTGACAAGAGGAGGCTATGCGGGCACGGCCAAAGCACAGGCCTTCATCTTCAGCAAGAATTAGGGTGGTGTCTTTCACCTGCCAGGCTACAAGTGCTAAAAAGACATAAGAATATATAGTTTTTTGGGTCAGCGAATGTTTCATGGCCTTTAGCTCACTTGGTAATACACGACGGCTACAAAATACCCTGCTTTTCCCAGAATTTTACATCATTTTGGTGATCACGTACTGGCTAACATCGACTCATAATACACGTTTCCCCTGTAAAATAAACCTCTCTGTGTTGTAAGTCATCAAGTGTGAAATGGTACCTTAGTTCTTTGCTTTTTTCTACTTCTGATTTGCTTTGGCTACAGTGCAAGGAAAACGCAAACATTTGCTTAAGTTTCCCCATCTTCAGCACACTGAAGTGCTGGCCTAAATAAGTGCTTTTTTTTCTGCTAGGCACTGTAAAAACACTTTGAAAACTCTTAACTGCTTTCAGCATAGCTAGAGCGATTTTTTCAGTTCTCGAGGAACTACAATGGTACAAATAAATCCTGTTCAATCTTGCAGTGTAATATTTTAGATATATGTATATATATATGTGCATATACATACACACAATTTAAGTAAGCACCTAAAGTTCCATGTGCCCAACTAGTTTCCAACTTTCTGAAAAACATTTGTGCTTTCTGTTAGTAATTTTCAAGGTAATTAGCAGATTACTTAAAAAGTTAAATAGAAAAAAAAAAAATATCCTTCCATCAACTGGCCCTTGCAATACAAACACACAAACATGAATGCTGCCATTGTTACCCAGAACCACTGAAGCTCCTTTTTGAGTATCGAGCTATTCCTACATTAAACCAGTTATGCCAGGGGCCGTGAAAGGCAGGCACAACGTGCTTTCTACAAAATGTGTATTTTTTACACATTTAGGGGAAGAAAGGTAGAGCAAGTGTGCTTGTACACCAAAAAAACCCCTATCACAAATTAACACAGAGATAATCTTTAATCTTATTGTACATTTTCTGTTCTCGACCCTGTTAAAAACGCTTTGCCAGGTTAGACTACTACGATGGGGATTATAAAACAGTTCCTGTGCTTGGAAGTACTTTAAATCTACAAGCCATGTTTCTATTGCTGCTTTGTAGCTCAAACCCCAAAACTAGTGATGATTTTATGAGTTGCTATAGTCTAGACAACTCGGTTGCATTGCAATGAAATTGTTCCCTGGGGAGGGTACTGTGAAAATTCCCATACAATTAATTACAGGTATGTGCAACTAAAATACAATTCTACAGCACAGTAGCTTTACAAATGCTGGCGCAATTTATGTCTGTATGAAAAAAAAATACAACTGCTCTGAAGGGGCTGAGAAGACAAAATACAACAAATATGTAAAGCTACCTGTAGAAAGCAAGACGAGATAAATAAGATGCAATGTTAAATTTTTCGTGTGCCGTCTCCTCTGGCAAGATTCAGAGTGCTACTGGAAAGCACAAGATCTGACAACTGAGTCAATCTTCCCAGAACATATTTTTCTAGCAAACTGGGCTCAACACATTTTTACTGCCAAGTTAAACAGCAAATGAGAAATTTAACAGAATTATAAGGGAAATGTACCCATAAAGCAGGAAGAGGAAGGAAAACAGAAAATGCAGAAGAAAGCTATGTGAAGAATTGTGATTAAAAAAAAAGCTTTCATGTATTTTCCCCTCACAGCACAACCCTATTTCCCCCCATTGGCTATTTTACTTGATTTTTACTTTCCTCTACATACACTTGCAAATGGCCTTTTAACTTTCAAAGTATTTTCAGTTGTTATAAGCACCACTTCAAAATTATTTCATTTTGTGAACATAGTATAGGCCTTTTTGTAAGTTAGTTTAGGACAGAGTTTAAAAAAAAGGTCTAAGCAGTGGAGCTGATCATGATACGTGTCCTTGTGAAAAAAAAGAGAAAGGTTTGGTTACAGGACAATCCCCATCATTTTGTTCCATCATTATGAGGTTACAGCCTTAGACCTGTGAGAAACCCAAACCTCTGAACAAGAAAGATGCTCATAGGTTGTGTTGGCTTGTCTAGCACAGCCCGGTAGAAATACTCCAGGATCTGCACCCCAGAGCTACAGGACTTCGAAAGAACTGAAGTCGTGCACTTGGGGCCCTGTGCTCCTTGCAAATACTTAACTGGCACTCCTCTCTCGTGTGGTCCATCCTCACTAAAAGAAGTGACCTTTGGGAAGTCCCAAACCCACCGTAAAACACACAGGGTAACTCCTGTAAGGCAAACAGGGACTGGGGTTTGCAGAGTCTTTCAAGGCTCCAGTTTCGCCTAGAAGATAAAAAAAGGACACCATGGCCTCCCTCGTAGGAGAAATAGCCATCAAGCCCGGGCCAAATCTCATCCTTCTTTTAGAGCCCAGCCAAGCTGCAGAGCAGGTACCCAGGTAATCACACAGAGTTCAATGAATGGCACATGACGAAACGGTACAAAGGAGAAAAGTCAAGATACTCTTGTGCAGATCAAAGATAAAAATGAAATCGCTTAAATAGAAAAGTTCTGTCTGTAAACACTTGGCCCTGTTTAGATTTCTTAGGCAAAATGCAATTCTTTTGCTTTGGTTTTGTCAGTGAGTAACCAATATAATAGACACTCTTGCCTCCCTCAGGAACCCAGCCAGCCGCCTGACAGCAGATGACGACCAGAAAAAAAAAACAAGAGATCCATTTCTGAAGCACTTAGCCAAGCACAGTGATAAGCACTTGAGCATTTTTCACCCTGGATTACTGGAAGAGCTCAACATGTATGAGGTTAATGCCTGGCTCCGTACAAGGGGAATGTGGCATCTAGCTCTGAAAAAATGACATCTTTTAGCTGTTGCTGGGAACAAACCCCACCTGTGCTACGAAAACCCCTATAGGAAATAATTGCACTTTTACTTATTATTTTTCATTGTTACTGGAAACCTCCTACTATAGCTTTATTCCTTAAGGCAGAAACTAAAAACTACCACAGATTTTACTTATTATTCATGCTCAGTCATGACCTCAGCCAAAAGCTCATGGTAAAATCTCATACCATGTCTAAGCACACATACATTATAGTTAACTCATACGTTGATCAACTGTTTTGCACAATGCCATTCATTATTTTTTAAATTATTATTTATGTACTTATTTTTACAAGAACACCCATAATGCTCTGTAAGAATAGGTGCCTCAGACTGCTAAATGCTGGGCAAACATGTGTTTTTATTAATTAGCGTGCAGGATTAATATAGGCCCCCAAAACCTGCAATTAGATGGAACCATTTTGGCTCCGATAATTATAAAGTAAGTTCTCTTTCGTCATCTGCTCAGAAATGTGAAATCCTGGCACCAGTGAAGTCCCTCAGAGGGAAGTTTTGCCACAGACCACAATACAGTTGCCTCAAGATATTTTATCATAGATTTTATCGTACCTTGCAGGCCTGAAATATCGAATGCTTTCAGACAAACTTTCATTATGCTGGAGAACAGAATTTGGTCTTCCATTTTGTGAAGTACGGCTTAGTTATTTGCCCGGAGTGTTTACACAAGAGTGGGTCTATAGATCTAATTTTTAATAAAAACATAGCATACAAGTTCTTCAGTCTCTGAACAGGCAATTAAGCAAGTAGAAACTTCTGTCAATCTGAACAACTAATGAGATGGTTCCTCAGACATCTGAAAGTGTGTTTTTTCAAGCTGCAGTAGAACTCGGTTGATTCATGCTCTACTGTGCTAGGCACCCCATAAGTCAAACACACAAAAATGTAGCACTCTCAGCCCACTTCTCAGCAATGGTTTAATAAAAGAGCCCTGGGATTTGATCTCATATTTCTACTTTTCATTATTTCTTCAATTACATCTGCATGATATTACGCTACGTTAACACAAGGTGTAATAATTAAACCTGAGCACTTACAATATGCTAACGTAGGTGAAGAGTTTTTGAAGTGAATGGCTAAAATTAGGCTTTTGTGCATACATAAATTCTTGAGCTTGCAGCTCTGCAAGTGCAGAATACTTCATTACAGGCTGACAAAATGCTTGTTAGTGCCTGAAGTCAGGCACTCACCTCTTCAGTGAGTATTAGGTGCTTAACATTAACCATATGCTTAAGTGCACATGACCTGAATTCGTAGCATGATTTTCAAAAAGCCATCAACGTGTGCTTGTTTCTACTGACTTGTCCTGACTCGCAAGTCTAATTTCAAGCACATTTAAAACCTTAACAGAAGAATATTTTGCAGTTCACTATACTTAAAAGCAGCAGCCCACCGCAAAAGACCAATCTCTCTCGAGCCATCGCAGCACTGAGCCCATCTGCAGTCCACTCTGCTTCAGCCTAACGTGCAGTTCAGAAATGCCACCTGCTGACAGAAGCCAGAGATTCTTATATAAATAGCAGTTCTGCTACAAATTCAGATTAATTTGGCTACGTATTAATAGCACAACCATAAACAAAAAGAAGTCTGAGGACCTAAACTCTTCCTCCTCTCAGTTCTCAATTCACTTTTGGGGGGACACCCTGTTATTTTACATTTCTACTTTCCCCTTTAAGCTTAGAAGCAGCTTAGCTAAACAGGTCTCCTTTTCTTGCTGGATTCTGTTTAACGTGCTGCTATAGCACTCTGTGTAGCAGCTGTCTGTGCCATATGATTACTTCATTGCTGAAAGCATAACATATGGAAACTGTACTGAAATGTTAGCTGCTTTGATATCTATGAAGAAGAATGAGCGAATGAGCTTTTGCATTACAACAAGACAACACATTTTTTAAACAACTTAAAGTAACAGAAATTAAACACACACTTAAAATCGAAACCATATTGGTTTCCGGCATGCCTGTTATTCTATTCCAATGCCCAATTCCAATGGCTGGTTACTATTGTGTTTTTGATTGCTATTACCACCAAACAATGGGTGGTTTTCTCTCAACTTTTGTCTTCTTGGAAAAGGCAACAGATTCAAGAGAAGGCTCTTGGGATTCCTTCGTGAGTTATCCATGAAGGCAAATGCTACACAGCAGAATCACAGGAACAATATGTAATTGAGGTAAACATTACCGGAGACATCAAGGTTTATTGGGAAAACTCAAAACTGCTACACAGTGCTTTGCTTCCCAGAACAGACAAATCCTGGATGGACCAGAAGCAAGGTGGATCCTCACAGACCCATTTCTGAGTCCCAATTGTCTTTGGCAGGAGGACAAAGGAGATCCTTAGTTGTAATACCGAGAGTTTCCTCCCCTGTAAATTAGTCACCCACAGAGGGAACAATGAAGCTCTAAATTATTTCTTCAGTAGCAAGAGCTCTTGTTAACAAGAAGGAAGCTGTAATTTTTGGTCACTCTTTTGTCAGTAGTTGCATCTGAGTCCTGAACAAAATGCAGCTGAATAAAAGATTAATAGTCTAAGTTGTAAGAATCTATTAATTTTATAGAATAAAAGTTTACAGATATACTATTTTCATCTTCTAAGATATTCCCTAATGATGTAAATGGGACGTGACTCTTTAGTTTGTTAACTAAACCTACAACAAACACAAATATATGTAAAATCCTTATAGATATTTCAGAAGGCAGTCACACTAGGTATCAAAAGTATTTCTAATTACAGCAGGCTCTGAAAATACACAGTAGCTGAAGACATTTTTTTTGTGCCTGAAAATATATTGAATTTCACTTCCTGTCTTTGCATCACATATTACATAAAGTCGTGGTTCACCACTTGTATGATTTATTAGAAATAAATTGGCCCATTTCACACGATATGTTCTAAGTGTCTGAAACAGTCCAGCTTTAGGATTACTGACATAGCTACAAAACGGTCTTGATTTCAGTTTAAAAATATGTTCTATATATCTAAAAAACTACTCAGTTACTATGTACCTACTAAATCATCATTCTAATATAATCCTCAGATAGTAAATGTAATGGGTTTTTATCAATAGTAGTAACTTGAAAAGCCTCAGACGCAGTTTTCTTTTAAAGTCTTAAAATATCGCTATACTGAATTTTTAGGTGTATTTGATTACAGTATCACTGTTAAGATCTTAGATTCCTTAAATGTTAAGGGAAATCCTACAAAGTATTTTTTACTCCAAATTCAAATTAATTATTACTTTCATGTTTTACTAGAAAGAAAAAGGTGATTGAAAAGTTCGGTATTTTCTGTGGGTAGAAAATGGCAGAAAATTTTTGTACATTTTGAGCTAGTGGAAGTTTCAAGGAAGCTGGACATATTAAGGAAAGGCAAAATCTTTCAAACGCACTCAATCAAATACGACTTCCCAGAAAGGCATTTATCCTAATTAATAAGACAAACCAACAGTTAGTCACCTACTTAAATGACAGCTGCAAATCAAAACGGGACTTGCCAGTTCTCTCCTGGGGTCAGCTATGACCACCCATGAAAACTTGACTCTTTCACCTCCTTTCTAAGGGGAAGGACCCACAGATGCTTTTCCAGCCGAGCGCAGCATCCTCAGCGCTCCCTGCCAGGCCTGGCTGCCATCACTGCCCAGCACCACCGGCCACTAAGTGCATCCATGAACCTATTAAAACAGCGTAAATGTTATAACTTGCAATCTATTAAAACAAAAATCAACAGGAAAGGAGGTCTGAGAGCCAGTTTCTTCAGAGCAAAACGTAATGCTAATTTATGGGGTTTTCATGTATTTCAGCTTTTTTGGTGGGGGGTGGGCATGACTTAGGGTTGAGCCGTTAAGAAGCCAGTTGGTAGTATTAAACTCTTGCTTTGGGATTTGTAAGAAGGCCAAAAATTCACTCCAGGTTGAAATTTACTATCCCAGGCCTGGAATCATTAAAAAAAAAAAAAAAAAAAAAAGTAGTCATAAATATGGAAGGAAAAACAAACAAACACAATCCAGTGGTTTCAGATGACTTTTGGCACTTCTTCAATGCAAAACTGGCTTTATTCTTTTTTGTCGTTTTTACAAGTCTGAGACTCATTACTATGAATTACTTTTGTGACTAAAATTAGGACCACGTTATTTTAATAATGAATTACCAATAAGTTACTAGAACCGAGTCTATTTTTTAAAGTTTTTCAGTGTGAAGAGATATGATAGTTTTCAAAGGAATGTCAATGCTCTGACTCACACTCGAAAGCCAGGAAGTCAGGGGTGGAAATTTCATCTGTGAGCCACACAGATTTATGAAAACATTTAAAAAATTAACAGCGTATGTTAAAGATGCAATGTCAGCCCCATTTTTATCCGTAATTAGACTTAATTAGTTTTGTGGGTTTAAAATTGACATTTAAAAATAAAGGCAACATAAGTTCTTGTGACTTAATTGAGTGCTCCTTAAATAAAGAGATATTTCAATGTTTGCAGACTGTTAACGTCTTTCCAAAATAACCTACGTGCTGGTGCTACTTAGCTGTATTTCTCCATCAGCCTAAGGAGTCTGTACTGCTGATGGAAGCCATTTCTTTCACTAAATCCTGCCCGCGAACTCTAACAAGAGCATTTAAGCCTGCTAAACAACGTCTCCAGGGAGACACTATTGTTAAAACAAAAACTGGAACAAATTTTTAAAGTGAACTTTCTGCAATCATTAGAGGACGCAGGTCTCACGAAGAAGAGAAAACTTGTTGTAGTAGAGGGAACAAAAAGCCGAATGTAAGCGGAGAGCACATGCCAGTCACCCCTGAGGGAACAGACGGGAGGTACAGAAAATTAACTGCTGCATTTCTGCTTCCCACCAAAACCACAAACGGGCCATTTCAGGGGACTAACACATACAGAGTCTGCAGATAAATACGTGTCTAACCCATTACCTGAGAAGAGCCTTAGAAGAGCACACTTTGCTGGATATTTCTGCTTTTACACTAGTAATCTCATTTACACAGAAGGTGCTACACATATGCGTGCAATGTTTGTGGCATGTTATGTGTGTCAGCTTGGAAGCTGCTCAGTTCTGTCTGCGAATTTGGCCCGTAGTCTTTTGGCACAGGTTTTTACTGCAGAACACATACATTCTCTGCAGCCAAACCACCTTGAACTGTTTCTCATCAAATTTCACAAGCTAAGTGGGTTTGAGTCTGGTCAATACATGGGTGAGAGATCATTATATGAAATTATGCTTTGCTGAAAAAATGACAACAGTAGCTTAACAGCATGAGGAAATGGCAGGACTTAGCTGTAAGGACATGGCCAAAGGTGACTGCGATTCAGGCAGCTGGTGGCTTTACCCACCTAGCGAAGCCAAGACGAGCAGCATACGTAAAGGGAGGACAGCACATTGAAAACAGGACCCTACAGATCTGTAGGGTTCTTGCTTTCTACCTTGAATGAGAATGGCAAACAGCCGCTCTCTGCTACGGGATGTGCGTATTTGTCTCCCATCTCACCAGCCTGTAAGGTGTGCTTGCTCTCTGGCATCTAAAGTGGCATCGTCCTGCAGTTACACCTCGTGCAGTAACAGCAATGCCAGGCACACCGCTGACATTTCATCCCCTAACCAAGTGTCGAACAACTGAGATAATAAAAGAAAAACTGCCATTCTGAATGCTTCATTAACAAATTGGGTCAAAGCAATCCCATTTTATTTTTGACAAAGCATAGGTCTAAAGAAGGATGATGACAACCATTATATTTGGATTATAGCAAATAACACCAATCCAGACAATGCCCTTTCAGGCAACCTAAGGAAAACCAGCCTCTTTATTTTCTGAAGTTACCACAACATACATGTTTACCTGTATTCAAAGACGAGTTAACAAGAGTTTGCTCGGAGCACAAATCAAACAGGATGGCACAGAAGGAATACAGCAATAGTCTTCATTCTCACTGGATGCAGTGGAGGGTATGCCTGCAGGGCTTGAAAGCTGTGTAGGCGCTGCAAGGCTGAAATGCAGGACGATTTACACACTCTAAATTGTTTCCCTGAAACAGATCTTGCCCAACTATCCTCGGTTTTATCAGCTTACTAGACGACTGCTGTATATACTTGCACTTGAGGGAAAAAGACTCGCATCAGCCAGTAACAGACAAGTGAGCTGCCTGTCTAAAATGAGCCTGCTGCCCTTCCTGGGCTCCCTCAGCAGGCACTGCGCTGACAGAAAGAGAAACTCAGCTGTGGCAGGACTTGGAGCACCTCATCTATAGAAGTCATAACCACCATGGAGAACAAAGTCCTGTGCCAAGCAAACACTGCGAAAAATTCTGCAGTTATCAGAAAAAAAATCTCAACGTTTATGTTAGGTCCAGAGAAACTTTTTAAGATGACAAAAATGGAAATTCTGGGGTGAGGCTGCTGAAATGCAGGTCAGTTGATAGTTAATAAAAAGAAAAAAAAAATCTTCAAGAAAGAATATACAGCTTTTGCTACCAGGCTATTACAAACCCTAACCTTGGAACAGAGCTCCAACGGGGAACTTGGAACAACGGGTGCAGAAAGTGGAAGGTGGTATTATTTATAACCTGGCAGGCAGGACTCCCAAAAACTCAGTTAGCCAAAACAAGCTGATTGTCCTAGCTACAGGTAAAACAACACTCTGAGTAAATGAAAAAGTTTGAAAAATATATCAGTAATAAAACCAGAAGTATTTCAGTAGACAGATACTGGCTTTTTTTCTCTTCAGTATTTGACTGGACGTGTTTCAAAGAGTACGCTGCTAACCAATGTTCCTGACAGATGCGCAAAGTTATACTACCTGACCACATCATGAATTAGCCTTCCAGGAGGAGCTGTACAAAAAGTAAAACAAAATAAAGCAGAAATCCTACAGATGTCAAGGAAATCAGTTTGTTTCAAACAGGAGATAATTAAGAAAATCTTCTAAAATTTTCTGTATTACCTTAGGACTTTATCATTTAGCTGTTCTCAACATGGTTCCCTTTTTCTTATCCAGGGACACACTGAACAACCAATTCATTTCAGAACTTCCAGAGTATCACAAGGACTGCTACAACTTTTCCATTTAATTATTAAGACTAAAACATTAAATAGCTCATATAAAACACATGGCATAGCAGTTTATCAAAGCATAGATTCCTGTGATTTCCTATTAATGAAATGTTGAACCTATTTACTACAGAACAGAATAGACGTATTTCAGAAGGAAATATTGGTATTTAATCTGAAGTGTATCAGAATTATCGCACAAGATCTCTACCTAATGTAAACCAGACTGACTTGGGCCAAGAGATCTAGTTCAGCTCAGCAAGCAATTTTCGGTTTCTCTAATCAGTGCAAAAAGATTCCCAGGAATTTTATACCTGGGAAAACCACTGGACTACTTGCTTTTGAAGAAAACACGGATCACTTTATTCATACATTACTTTTTTGAACATAGTTTCCTAATGACAGTCACGTCTACATGATGACAGCAGTTGAACATTCCTCCCTGTCCACTTGTTTATCTGTGAATTCAACTCCCCCTCAAAAAAAAAAATTAAAAAAAAGATGGAAGAAAGGCCCAGGGGAAGATCCCAACCACATTTACTTGCATCTTAAACTGGCACTGTACAATGTGCAGAGCTCTCCTACTGATACATCAAGAGTCTTTTGCACATTTGGTATTCCTGGTAAGGTTAGTTTCTTCGTGTAATAATTTCAGCTGTGATTTTTAAAGTTAGTGTCCTTCTCTGCTTTAGCAAATAGTTTGGAAACAAATGCTCAAACACATTTTAGAGACTGCAAAGCAAACACAAATAAGAGAGCTCAAAACTCTCCTGTTTTGTTTTTAGGGGATCCTCTTCCCAATGCCTCAGTATGTCTATTGTTCTTCAAATGCCATGTAGCAAAATCGCTAGTTTATTTGGGATAAACCAAATGGTAGGTGCCTACCTGTAGGAGTACTACTGCGAAACGAAGAGGAGGGAGTGATTGGAGGGGTGACTGGAGGAGTAAGGCTTCCGCTGCTGTGGCGAGGTGGAGTAGATACATTCCCACGGGACACTGTGCTTGACAAAGTCAAAGAGAGTTTCGGCTGAATCTTCTTCTTCAAAGACTCCTGCTCACGTCGAGCTGCATCAGTCATAAATCTAGAACAAGGACAATAACGAAAGTGAGAGGTTTGAGGTTTACTGTTCACAAGCAAGCTGTAGGTAAAGTCATATTTTTTCGCCCTCAGTGACCAAATGAAGCTTCAAACTCAACCATGACAAGTTTCTCTGCAACACGCAGATTTTGAGAATACAAACTTCTCCACCAACAGCTTTATTTCAGTGTTTAAGATCTGGGCCATTTGCTTCTGATTTTTATAGAACTTACATTAGACATTCACACCATGTGCAAACACACAATTTTTTTTTTTTAAACTCCAACCAGATATCAGCGTTGCACACAATATTAAAATAACTATACTCAATCCTTTACAATAAGTACACTCAATCCTTCTGTGAAAAAGTAGCTGAGTAGATATAATGGATAAAAATGTTTGGGGAAAATGTGTTGAATCTGAAGGTCAAAGGGATAGTAAGAATTACATTGTATAGATACATTATTTCCAACACAGGATAATCACTTCCTTTTTCTAAAGGTTCTAGACTAAGTTGCCTGAAATAAAAGATGTCCAATTAAATTGCAATTCCTCAAATCAGAGTTCCAAACCCTTGAAAACCAAACGAGGTCTCCCAGCAGAGCTTTGGCACGTGCCGCTGAAGGTTTAATGCTCCAGGTTCATGTCTGTGGGATGCTGAGCGGCAGTCCCACCAGCGCAACACAAGTCGTGCACCAGTACTGCAGTAATCCCAGCAGCGCAACTGTTTGCATGGGCTCTCTCACTTGGAATAAAAATAGCATTTTTTTTTCACTTTTCTTCTGATTCCTTCCAAAAAAGAACAATTCAAGTGAAAAAACCCACTTTTATTCCAAGTGCCTACACAAAGTTACACCAGAACACCTGCATTATGGTGGCATTCAAAGCATCACTGCTGGTAATTAATCACTGCATTAATCCTCACTTCTGGTTCTCCCACAATGGGTTCTCTGCAACCCAGACCTCATTCACTTAGCATTCAAGCAGTATTTTAATCCTTTCTCTTTCCCCTTCTCTGCATAAAGAGTAATCTTGAAGGATTCCTAAGAACACAGGCTAAAGTGAATCACCTTGGTCATTATAATCCTCTGTCCTTCATGCTAAAGTACAAACTACACTCGTCAGTGAATACAACAACAGGCACTAGCCTGTGACACAGAATAAGAAGTTACAAGCAGACATTGGTGTGACCAGGTTACAAAGAGTAAGCCAGGTTTTAGCCAAGACACAAGCTTTACATGATGAGCTCTTGCAACCTCAGCAAACCATGAATGAAAGAAGGGGTTTTTAGGCATCTGTGCCAAACATAAAAGAAAAAAAAAATTGCCTAGATATCTAAACCTAGCTTTTTCTCAAAAAACACGTGTGCTTTAATACAGCCTCAAAACAGCATGGCATAACATTTTAAGTACCATTAGAGCAATAAAGATGCATCCTGGCCATCCATGCCATGAAGGCATTAATAAGTGGATCTTTGCCATGATATGTAACATCAGCACACAGTCCACAGACATTAATAAACAGGTACATGACATGACAGCTTATCTTCTTCCAACAGAGACAATACATCATGTCAAACCCAGATATGGCATTTTTTATGAAGATAATATTTAAAAAAGCAGATATCCATAGCAACAGTTCAGTTTCAAATTTCTCTTCTCTAAAAAAGGGAGCAGACGTTATTGACGACACAGCCCCCAAACAGGAGTCTAAATTTCAGTCAAGAAAAAAAGAAGTAAAAGGATCTTAATAAAATGGGCATTCAGTACATATTTGCTTTCCTCTAACTAGGAAACATCTAATTCACTATTTTTGGAATGTGTACTATGATGTATGCTTGCTTCTGGATGGGAAGCCTTATTCCTTAAGAAAATGTTATGGCAACTTTATAAATCCTTGAAAACTTGGAAGATAACCTCAAGTGTGAGATATTAAAAGCAGCAGCATGAAAGCTGCTATTTAATAAACTCAGCCACAAATAACAATGTTAAAATAATATTGAGGTATAACCAATCTGGTTGAAGTCCATAAAAATCAGGAAAATCTGAAGTTATAGCTGAAACTTCTCCCTGTCCTGTTAACTCGCTCCCATTTGGGCTAAGCAAATTGGGTATATTCCAAAACATCATTTGTGGTCTACACTGTGAACCTGAGAGAAATGGAAGGCAGAGTCTATTAAGAAGTTCAGTTCCTGATATCTCAAGCATTCAATTAACCTTTTCAGATCCAAACAGTCCCATACATGTTTGCTGAAGCACTGGCAGTGCTATAGTTCTGAAAAGGAAACTTTTCTAAATGTATTAAAATAAAACATTTCTCAGCATTTGAATTGAAATGCAGTACTAGACTCATGCCTAATTATGGTGGTGGTCTTCAAAGCTTATATTATGAAGTGTTTTAATGATGGGTATACAATGCCATTTCCAACTAAGGTTCTAATTTTCATGTTGAAAGTACATTATGGTTGCAATATCAAGTTCTCAGAAATGAAACATGCTGGAATTAAGGTTGAATACCGGTCTCTAAATTACATGACTGCATACAGTTTCCCCAGCCTCATTTAAATGCATAAGATGTGTGGGAAACTGAAAATGAACTGTATCTAACAAAGGCTGCTGTAAGACCACTTGGGTTAAATCCCATCTCCTTGCTTAATCACCTCTCTCACCACCTTCTGAACCATCTCCTCGCTGAACAAATCTACCTCTGCTATTTTCAACTCTTATTCAACTCCATAACCCTGCCCCCCTAGTTCTACCACTACGCAGATTGTAGCCATCTTCCCTGTTGCATGGGGTTGTATTTACACCTCATAAGCCTCAGTCTCCAAATCTAATACACCACATAGGCGCAGTGGAACTAAGAGAATCATTCAGTTCCCAGCCATTCACTGCCCCTGTTTTGACAAGCACGGGTTTGTGTGCCTTCTTGCAGATGGTTCAAAACGTGAGGGAGGAGCCCATTCCTTAGAAAGAAATCTCTTCTACCCCCATTTTAAATTTCCTCGCCCTTTCACCTTCTCAATAATTCAACCTCCTGCTCCAAAACACGTAGGTGCAATGATTTCTGAATCAAGTGCTTGCACCAAGTTTAATAAACGTGAGCAAAATATAGTATTCCCCCCTCCTCTCATTCCCTGGAATGGTTCAAGTATTTTTATTGAAACTTTCCCAAGAAATTCAGCCTGAAGGAGACACCCAGCATGGAAAATTTCAGCCCAAACAGCTCAATATTGGCAACATAATAAGCAACTGAAAGAGTCTTATAATGGAAATTGTTGCACAACCTCCATATAGGTGGCAATATAAGACAACCAGCATTAGCAGTTGTTACCAACAGAAAAAGTAAAAAAAAAAAAAAAAAAAAAAAAAAAAAAAAAAAACAAAAAAAAAAAAAAAAAAAAAAAAAAAAAAAAAAAAAAAATTAAAAAAAAAAAAAAAAAAAAAAAAAAAAAAAAAAAAAGAGAGAGGTGATGTTCAAATTTTTAAAAAAGCCCCTTTTTTCAAATCAAACCTTTGCAATGTTTAGAAGTCCTGTTGCCCCCAAAAGCTTTGGAATCAAGAATGAACAGACACAGAACACACTCACCCGGAAACTTCTTTGAGCTACGAGCGTGTACCCACTGCTTCAGGATCACGCCCCAGTATGACTCACATGATGGTGTCAGAGTTAGTTTGTTGTAAAATCCTTACTACACACAATTCTAAGACAGTTTAAGAGCTCTGGACTCTTACACCCAGACGGAGGGTAACGGTAGCTATAAAAGTGAGCTGCAAATAAACTGGAAGTTGTGACTTGAGATCTCACTGGAAAGGGAAAAAAAAACCCAAACAGATTGACCTTCAGAACGATATCTTCTTTTAATAATGGTCATGAGGGTATAAGGCACCCTTTCCTCCTCCTCCTCCATAGAGGAGATGATGCAATCACAAGTCTATCATCTCCAGTTACTGCACACACACGAGAGAGGGCAGGGGGATTATTCTGAGCTTGCAAAAACAGATTATACTGTGGAGATTTCCAATCCTGGGACTGCTCCACAGCAATGCCCAGTTGCACACCGGCTTAAAAAAAATGACAGCACAACCTGACAGTAACTTACACACCTTGTCCTGTGCCTCGCCGCTGACAAGCTGCACCAAACCACAATGGGAAAAGGTAGAACAGAATTTGTTCTGACCTTTTCTTGTTATCACAGAGGTAATTACAGGAAAACACTGATAGTATCATTCAGCTCATATTAACGTTTGCCTAATTTGGCTAACCTGTACTGAGAAAAGCCCATCACCTTTCCCAGAACATAAGAAATCATGCTGCTGGGCTTCCACCAGTTGCATTTCAGCAGACTGTTCCTTAACCAGCACTTCGTCAACTTCAAGATTTATAGGAAATAGGAGGAAAAAAATCCATGGTGCTTTACAGCAGATTTGTGCTACCTTCTGGTTGTATTATATTTAGATCACAAGCATTGTGATTACTTGACAGACAAGGCATATACTAGCTTAACTACATACTACATATTTAAGTACATACACACGTGAAAGCCAGGCATAAGTTCTCCTGCTGCTCTTTACACCTATCAGAGCAAGGTGCTGGATATATCTGCATTTCCCCTCAATCTTTTCCCACTTATATTTAAAAATATTCATGCAATTCTTTGTCAGTGCTGTACCAAGAGAAATAAGCAGGCGGGGATGGTTATTTTAACTCCCCGTCTTCCTTCTGTTAGCAGTGTTTAGGGGGAAAAAAAGGCTAGGACGGAAAGCACTTCTGGTTGCACAGTATTTTAAAACTTTAGGAGATCTCTGCTTTGCAGAGGGATTAGGAGGATCTACTTCTCAAGGCAGGACCCTATTTCAGTAGGATGGGACTCTGTGGACCCCAAAATGCACTAGTGACGGGAACTGTCCCCTGCACCTTGTGCCACCTTTACAAGCCAAGACAAAGCAACGTGGTTTGGTTTAGCTAATGCTGGGAAGAGGAGGCAACTGTTAAGCTGAATGACTACTGGGTTAGAGGAGAAGTCTGGTGGAATCTAAATGGTGGGAGTTCAGCACTAGGCTGTCTTGTCTCCTGGGAAGGGTGAAAGACTTTTCTCAGCTGAACTGCACAAAACTGGGCCAAAGCAAAGACAATCAATGCCCCCAGTAATGCCCTCACCACACCATGTATGTGATAATGAGGAAAGAAATAGATGAGCAAGTTTCATACCATCGATTAACTCCTATTATTTGACGAACACCCTTGAGCGCTTTCACATACCATTGTTTGTAGTGTGGGGGAAACAGGAGTATTCTGCAGCTCTGTACAAACCTCTCTTGCTTCACAGAAGCTATCAACCATTTTTTTTTTTGGTTAGAGATCTTCCATTACAGTTTTAGCCAAGGCCTAAAAAGAAATGTCAGTGTGAAAAAGCCCCATAAAGATGCGTGCATAATGACACACATGCCTCCACACTATTTAGATCACAGAGTATTTGCATAGTGCTAAAGCATATGGTTTATACAAAACTCCCCCTTGCTTGTCTTGTTTTTGCTGATTGCGTGAAAACCATTAAAAATGGGGAAGAAAGAACACAAAATAATAATCCCCTTTCAATTATTCCCCCAAACCTGTACCACATTTCACAACAGGCTCTAACCAGATCAAACAAATCATTAAAGGGCATTTCTAAGTTTCTGAAAAGAACTTTTCCAGCCCAATATTTACGGCAGGAGCACCGTGCAACTAAGTTGGACTTCAACATGCACATTCATCTGAGCTCACATCTTAAAAAGGAATTCAGTGTTCATTCTCAGTGCCAGCTGTACTCAGACCCATCTACTGAAAGCTTTGCCTATGTTCTAAATAAGGAATATTTATGACAAACTGATGAGTATCTTAGAGAGACAGGACATAATCAGATTTCTTTTTATTATTAGTCTTAGGGATAACATATTGCTGGTACAATTCTTTCATTTCCATTATTATTTCCATTATTCAACCTGTTTTCTCAAGATGTAAAAATATTATCCCCACGAAATCAGCCACAGCATAATACACATTCTTCTGAACATGTGCATCTTCAACAGATGTCGTAGAGATTATTTGGATGCACATGTACCTTACCAAAAAAAAGTTAACAGCAGACTTCGCATTGCATTTCTGCCTCATCACTGAAAAAACTCGAACACAACATACAGCCATCCTCGTATTGCTGTCAGCAGACTCAGGGCTGCAACCTTAGGAAATCTGTTCAACATGAACAAGAGTTCAGTGGGTTTACTTTAATTGCCTGCTCTTCACACGTTCTTAAAGGATACAATAAGACACTATAAAATACCCACCAAGTAGATATTTTGTGCTTCTAGCATGGAAAATAGATTCAGAAGATTGAGCAATTTCATATGTAAAGTGGAGCTAATGGATGGTGATATGCCAAGTAATCTATTAGCACTCAAATAGAATAAAAATAAAGCAGCAATTACTTAACCATCCCAAACCATATACTTGCCTACAGTAAAACATATGTGTTTATTCACTGTTGATCAATACAAGCAGTGGAAGGGAATCTTGATTTCAGGAATACACAGACAAAAACATCAGTGTGAATGACATTTCACATTTAGGTTAACAGAAATCCCAAACACTGGACATAAACCCTACTTTCATATGTATTTAATGTATTATTCATTT
The DNA here is from genome assembly GCA_013399365.1 of Pampusana beccarii. Taxonomy (NCBI): domain Eukaryota; kingdom Metazoa; phylum Chordata; class Aves; order Columbiformes; family Columbidae; genus Pampusana; species Pampusana beccarii. The sequence continues at coordinate 1,891,036 of VWYH01005887.1, forward strand.
ATTATATATTTGATACATTTATTTTAATATTTTCCATTTGGGAAAAATGCTTTTTCTTCTGTGTTTCTTCTTTTTGCCCTCCTTTATTCTGTTAGCACCATGCTTACACTTACAGCACTATATCTACTTTCCATGGAGCACCAGAGTAATTTTTAATTTAAAATGAAAAAAAAATTAAATCAGTGTTGTGTGTTCCCCCATCATAAAAATAGCCATTTACTTAGAAATGAATATTCTGTTCTGAGTCTTCCAAAGGAGGACTTTTTTTTTTTTAAAAAAAACCAACATGTTATTTTGGCCTTTTTTTTCCCCTTGAATTTGCATAGGTCACGCAGCAAATGCAAAATCCAGGACTGCATTTTATTTTGTACTTTTAAAAAACTGTCAGAAAAAAGCTACACTGGATAGATAAGACTAGAACAGTGATTTAATCAGGACAGATGCAGTCTTATTTTAGATTTTTCATTCATCATGAAAATTCATCACTATACTCGTGATGGGGACTTGAGGAGAAGTCCACATCATTTTTCTGCTGTTGTTAAAATAAACAGATGACACCTCTGTGTTTAAAAGGAACAAAATTAAAACTCAATAAAATCAACTTAAGAAAGCAACAGTAATTTCCAAAACATTAGAGACTTATTGCCAGTTCTCTTCCTTTCCCCTCCCTCTCTTTCCCCAGCTTTTTCCACCCTATTTTGAAGCAAATGAGTGACTTTCAGAAAGGAGCTATAACTTACTGCAACTTCAAAATCCTGCAGCTTCCGTGGAGAGGCAACAGTTAAGCAAAATAAAGTTGTGCCAACCCTTCTCAAGCACACCCGATCACAGTGCTCCCTACGCTGTGCTCTGCCTTGACATCAACTTATTTCCTATCAAACTAATTCCAGAGTTTTGCCATTGGCAAAAAAATAGAACTTCAGACTTTCCCGCAGTTGGGACAGATTTGCAAAAGGCTGCAGCAAACCCCTGCCTTTAGCGTAACGCAGCGGCCGTCATTTCAGAAATCATCCTCCCTGCATTTACCAACAGGCTTATTAGGACATTCATCAGCCTTGGCTTTGCTTACGGCCATTAATGAACACACCAGTCATCACCTGCTGCTAACAACAGATACCTTATGGATTACTGCTTAATGAATTGTTGACTGTAACTCCATGAATCCCTACATTTCAGTTCATATCCTCGTTAATGTACAGAATAATGTCATGTCACATGGCGGTAAAATGTTACAGAGACCAAAATGAGAATCTTAGCAGACATCAATAACGTGAAATACAAAGGTGTATTTGTATATTTAAAGCATTTTTTTAAAAAACACAGAATTTTTTAAAAAAGCACTCTGACAGTTTTTTAAATTTGCATCACATATACAAAATACCCAAATTAATTTTCTTACTGTGAAGTTACTGTAATGCCTAAAGATGGTCTCACATGAAAGATTACTGACAGCATCTTTTCAGTGATACCCTAACTTAACCTATCAGTTACTCAGTTTAAATATTTTAAAGATTGTTATTTGGCATTTTATGACTTATTAGACTACTCTGTGCTTTCACATGAATGAAGTGCAAAATTCTTGAAGGCAGAGTGAAAAATTAACTTTTATTTTAGTGGACGGAAAGTGAGGGGGAGTTAAATTGTGTTTGCCTTTTTATTTGTAGAAATTGGAAACTTCATTATAAAGTTCCAATCTCCTTGGAGAAAATGGAATTAAGCTGCTCACAGAATAAAAATAAGGGGTCTGTATCTCCTAAGTTTGACTGGACTCTTAAAATAGTTCTTACGTGGGACTAAGTAGTGTACCAGCCCTGGTCTGGCTCTCTGCACAGGCTCCAGTATTGTCAAATTGCCTAATTCCAGTAGGACATTTTACTTTCAGATGTGCTTAACCTAAAATATCATATTTTTTTCCATTACTGGTCCGCTCTCTTTCCTTCTTGAAGAGCTTATTATAACTATTTATGTAAAAACAATTTATTTCAGTCAGTTCTACATAGAAATAGATCTGTGTACGCATGATATGTACTTTTACTGTTGGGGTTGGTTTGATTTTATTGATGCCTCAAGGACTTTTAGCTTTAAGAAGCAGGGAGCTGAAATGTCAGATATTTTATTCCTGTAATGTTCCATTTATGTTTGGGTATTCTTGTGTCATTTCATACCGAGTACTGAGAATTCAAGTCAACACCCAAAGACAGATTCATCAAGCAAGAATTTTAAAATAGATATTATCACAAAGCGTTGCTTATTAGCTATAAGGGTGCCTAATATCAATCTGTGGAAATAAGCCAATTTTCGGTGTTTTACACAGTAGCAGTCAAACACATTAACCAACACATTTTTCAGAAATGTGTTACATACTGTCTGCAGCGGCAGCATCGATACAGTAGGCAATCCAGAACACACATTCAGCAAAACTTTGGTAAAAGGAAACTGTGATAATAAGCTGCATAATAAATTAATTCTTAAAACCTACAGATGCTGAGTTTCTTTTAAATATAAGGACACCAAAGTCACTTAAAATGCATTCGGTCTTTGGTTTTATTATTAAAGAAACACTAAATCTGTCTGGGAGAACACCGATACACCATTGGGAACAAGCATTCAGCTCAAATGCTGCTCTCCCAAGTTTAAAATGTACGTGAAGATTTAGATGGAAAAGCATTTTTAAAAACTGTATTATAAATCTCTATTCAGAGGACTGGGTGGGGTAAAGCTTATAATGGAAAATTGCAGCAATCTTAACATTAGGAATGTGAAATGTCTGGTCTTAATAAACAAAATTTTCAGGCATCATGAGTTGTTTGGAAGGACGATAGCAACTTACAAACAACTCAGCCCCACTAAAATGGCAAATTGAACACTTCAAATCCTTCAGACTCTGCTGCAGCGATTCATGCATCCGTAAACCAGCCAATATGAAAGATTCCCCCTAAAAGGGAACAAAGTTTGGGTTCAGGCAGACAAGGGAAAGTGGAGAAGGAAGAAGATAACCATCATATGTGGTTTTGCTCTTTCATACAGAGGGAAGAACAAACTTTTTTTTGGTGCAATTATGTGCTATTTTAAAAACGTAACTTTCTACACTTCAAGCTGATTTGCCTGGAGGAACAAATGACTGACAAAATTAACCGCGTATTATGTAATCACTGTATTAGTAGTTTGGGGGGAAGTACCTAAGAACCAAGAATAACTCCCGAGGTGCCGTTATTCAGTAGCGAGGTACAAAAGCGGAACGCTGATTTGCATTTTAAAATTTTGTCCCCGTTACTCCGGGGGTGCGCTGTCATACCAGACCCAGGCACGGATGTGAGAGCAGTAAATCCCCTCACCCCAGTTTTCCCCGGGTCTAACAGAAACCATTCCCTCATGTCCCTCGCCAGCCTCCCACCTCCAGCACAGGGTGATCTGATGAAGCCAGTGAAACCCTGCGAGGGTGCGGAAGAACAGGACGGACATCTGAATCGCTAACAATGCGCTGCCTCTCAGGCAGACAGCAGGGAAGTTCCTTCAGCCCTGTTTGATCTGCTTCGCCGGCCTTATTGCAGAAAGCCAGTTTTTCATTAGGTAAGGAAAAAGAAAAAAACAAAACAAAACAAAACAAGCCAACAAAACAACAAAAGTTGCCTGCTAAGTGAGATTACAAATGCACTGTAACACAATGATTGAAGAGAAAATAGATGGTGTAATACAGAAAGGCCTAAGACCTGCAAGTGGAAAAAAGTATAAATGACTATTTTAATTAATTTCCTAATGTAAACCACAGCTGTAGTAATGCCGGCAAATATCACCTGCCTGTTTTAAAGTTTGTGAAATGAAATCATGCTCTTTAATTGGGTCTTAATGTACAAAAGTATGTTTTATTTACTTTTTATTACAATATCAGTATTTTAACTTTCAGTTTGCTTGTGCAAAAGCTTTAGAAATTACTTGAATCACTTAAATCTGAATACTATAATCTGCAGTTACAATGTACCAGTTTGAGTTTCAACAATTAAATGCCTTTTTTGTGGACTCCTGCTGCTATGTGAACTAGCTGTAGGCTATTAAAATAATGAGTCCGGACTGAGTCATCTGATCTCAGCCTTGGTGCAAAGCCTGAGGAAAAGGATTTAGCCCACAATTCCTAGTCTGTTTACCAGACTAAGACCAGACTGTTGGAAGCATTACCCCCGCGCTCCCTTCCCTCCCCCCATCCACGCCGCCGACTGGGTTTTGCCGGGGTAAAAGCGGTGTCACAGAGCCCTCTGCCGACGCCGAGACACCGGGCGGCCCCGTCTACCCAGCTCGCTTCATTGCCACCGGGCGGCCCCGTCCATCCACCCCACCTCACAGCCGCCGGGCGGCCCCGTCTACCTACCCCGCCTCACAGCTGCCGGCCCATGTCGGGCCCGCCTCGCCTTCCCGCCCACGCCCGTTTCGCCCCGCAGCCACCCTCCCGCCACCACTCCAAAACAAGCCGCCCTACTTGCCCTTCTTTAACACTCGCTGCTTCCAGAAGGGTCCGGAAAGGGCCTTAAGGGCAGGTGAGGTGGGAAAGTACTCGTCGCAGGGAGGCGGCAAAGTCCCGCGTCAACTGCACCTGAGAATTCACAATGCCCCGAAGATCTCGCTTTTTCGAAGCGTGGATTTATGAAGCCCAGCAATGCGAGGCAAGGGGCCTTGGTGGCCTCAATCTTCCCTGAAAGGCCCCTCACACCATGGCTGCTAACCACGGTATCGGCTCACACGCCACAAAAATACCATGGTAGATTCGGACACACCAAGGATGCTTTAGATAATTTGGTGTCGGCTCGCACACCACAAAAATACCATGGTAGGTTCAGACACCCCAAGGACGCGTTGGATAGTTTGGCGTCATGCAACTCTGTACATCTGACAGTCTGTGACAGTAACAGTAATGAGGAACAAAGCCTAAAAGCTTCACCCACTTCACCTTCAGAAATGTCACCAGCAGCACCCATCACAAAGGGCACAGCAAAAGCATCCGACCTCTCATGTCCTCTAGAGAAATTCAAAAGCGCCAGCATTCACTTTCAACAACACAAAATACTCATTCTACAATGTCAGTGTATAAAATACATAAATACACATGGCATGTGCACATGGTGCTGCCTAAAGCAATATCCATCTCAGCTTTAATCCAGCTGGTATCCAGGGACTGATATATTCTATATTATTTTTAAGCTGGTTCATGTGCCAAGACATATAATTTATCTACTTCCTTGATCTTTCCACAGTTTTTGATGCTGTATGAATACATAAAGGGAAGATAATTAAACAGATTTCTCAGTCAATCTCCACGGTTCTTTTGGTAGATTTAACATCATTTCCGCTTACCACTTCTGGAAAAGATCAGAGCTCTACCTTCTACAGTTCTTTCTTTACACTCCAATTACGTATACATACATTATCAAGCCATACTTCCATTTCCCGCCTTGCTCTCTGACAACGTTGCTCCACCCACGTGATGTGCATACTCTATGCATTATCAATATCCTTCCACCACTCCTTTTGACTTAAGGTCCTTTTGACCTCAGGCCTCACTGTTTCAAACCTCTGCTCCACTTTAAGTCTCTGCCCTGATGAAGAATCCATGTACTGACTTTAAGGAGCGCCGTATTGTTGCTTGTATATATGTTCACTTATATATACATGCACACACACACATACATGTATACACATACACACTCATATGCATACAAATGAATTAAGTACATGTATGTATATGAAACATACATGCATATTCCTTCTTCATTTTAATAGCCAAGTGAAATCACTGCTTTTGAGGGCAAAAATAATTAAATAATGAGGCTCAAACAATTTGCGGCCAATACGGCCAAGCCATTTTATCGGCTTTTAGAGAGCTCTTGCTCATGCAGAACATACCTACTAGGATTCAGCACACACAACAGAATTACCAATTTGTGTGATTCCTGATGGTTCTCTTAAGGTAAACCCTGATGAAAGAGTCTGTTTTGAGAAGAGGACCACAGCATTCATATAAAGAAGGGAAGTGTTTTAACCCCTGTAGTTTGAGAGTTTTTTAATGTGGTTTAAACTCTACAGAAGTTTGACAATATACTTTGAGAACATTTTTGAAGTTCATAAACAGCAAGAAAAGAGAAACTCAAATTTCAAAATACCGTAATAAATTGTGTTCAGGTCTGACATGATTTTTTAATTTCTGAGGTTGTCCATAATGAGACATAATACCACACATGCAAAACATTCCCCTGCATCCCTTTTGGCTTCTGGAAAGGCTGGCAAACAGAGGGAACATGGCAGAGAAAATTGAGAAACAGCCTCAAAACACCACTACCACTATCTCTGTTCTTCAGTCATGCTGTTATGCCATGGTATCTTCCAACGCATATTCAAATTCCTATTTTATTTCGACTACCTGCAAAAAGCTAGCTTAATAAAATGCTTTAAATGCACATTTCTGCTCATCCTATGTAGATCCTAAACCACACCATCAATCTTTGCGCAGACGTTAGCCATGTTTAATAGCTGACCTGACCAACTACAGGGACTGGAAACCTCTGGTGCTCTCAGCTGGCAGAGTGGTTCCTACAGGCATATGCTTAGTGGTTCCTTGATGGTCTCTAAAATTATATTAAACAGCAGCTCATCAGAAGCCAGAGGGTAAAATTTGATGCATTATGGTCTGAGAAAAAATATTGGGTGTTGACTCTGGTCTGCTGAAGTGCTCCAATGAGAACCACTGTCCTGCTTGAAAGGCCCAGGGCCAGGGTTTGTTCTGGCTTCTGCCTTGAGCATCATACTTGAATCACAGAATGTTAGGGATTGGAAGGGACCTCAAAAGATCATCCAGTCCAATCTCCCTGCTGGAGCAGGAACACCCAGATGAGGTTACACAGGAAGGCATCCAGGTGGGTTTTGAATGTCTCCAGAGAAGGAGACTCCACAACCTCCCTGGGCAGCCTGTTCCAGTGCTCTGGCACCTTCACTGAGAAAAAGTTTCTTCTCATATTTAAGTGGAACCTCCTGTGTTCCAG
>VWYH01005887.1:1898069-2015110 GCA_013399365.1 Pampusana beccarii
GCTGCGCCTCTCACCCAAAACTCTGACCTGGGCCAAGTGGCCCCTCAGCAAGGGACAGCTCTCTCATGTCAGCAACGTCACGTAGAAAGGGAGTTAAAAGGCAGACAACAAAATAGCTGTGTGGCTTGTTTGTCACAAGTATTTCACAAACTTTGCTTACATACTAACATAGTACTCTCTTTGGAGATGGAAGGACTTTTTTAAAAAAATATTTTTTAAATTTTAAATTTATATTTAAATTTTGTTCACTGGAGCTAAAAATCTATTATACCTCCCCACTGCCCTCCCCCATCTGTCCACCTTCCAAGCCTGCTTTGGCATATTCCTACCACATAAACTATCCACCAAATACTGAGAGACTACAGAGACGTGTCCTTTTTTTTCCCCCAAATGTACATCAAACACCAGAGGAGTCATTTTACAACCTACAGGCCTGCAAGACTGCTTTCAATATAAGTCAATAATAGTTACTCCTAATGCTTTTCATTCATCAATCAAGATCTACAGCAAAAAACTTCACACTTTTTGCGTAGTGCACCAACACTAAATACTGTGCCGCTTGCAAGTCTTCTAGTAAGATTTTGGCAAGAGCTTTTAATCTTCAAATACAATCCCTTGCTTTAATTCAGCTCCTCAGAAATGTTTTAGTTGTTTCTAAGGACAGCTCCTTAAAATGGATTTTTTTCCCCATTTATGTATTTATCAATCAAAAAAATTCTAAGGTTTGCTCTACTAATAGGACCAAGGTAGAGCTCAGATCATGGTTCAGAATGGATTTTTTAAAACTACTTTCTACAGAAGTTATGAAATGCAATGATACTAAATATTTCACAATTCTTCTTGGAGCTGACTTCCCAGAAACCCTGAAAGACAGTTCTAATCAGTCTTTCACAAGTAACAGGGGACAAAGAAACATTCGAAAGAATGAAGAAGGAATTTTTAATGCCTACAAATGCAAAAGTTGTATGATGAACTGTCTTCCCTTAATCATTATATTTTTCATTCAACGTTAGTATACTTTTTTTCTGTCCAAACTAATTTTATAAAAGAGTTTTTCATTCATGGAATCTGATTTTTACTTGAACTGCCACTTCTTTATAATAAACTGTCAGCATGACAAAACAATATAGGAACAGTGATTCTTTTACTCAATAACTTTTAAAGCTACTGGGATTTTCTGGATCACTTGGGTAGGCTTGCCCCTTGACATAGACCCCGTTCTATAAAAGGAAGAATTCTGAAATTGCCTTTATAGTATTTTACTACATGAGTTGTATGTAAACGCTCACATATAATCAATTAGAATACTTAAACTCCTCTTTAGCCCCATAATAAATCATGTCTCTTGTGCTGCAGAGTTGAGAGAAAAGAATAATGAAATCCTATATGCAGGGTCCATACTTTTTTTTAAAAAGGAATTCCCAGAAAGGTCTGAATTTTTTAAAGGCAAAATATGAATTTAATAAAACTTATGAATTTTAATGAAAACATTAGTAAAATATATTAATTTAAATGAAAAAAAAANTACTGGGATTTTCTGGATCACTTGGGTAGGCTTGCCCCTTGACATAGACCCCGTTCTATAAAAGGAAGAATTCTGAAATTGCCTTTATAGTATTTTACTACATGAGTTGTATGTAAACGCTCACATATAATCAATTAGAATACTTAAACTCCTCTTTAGCCCCATAATAAATCATGTCTCTTGTGCTGCAGAGTTGAGAGAAAAGAATAATGAAATCCTATATGCAGGGTCCATACTTTTTTTTAAAAAGGAATTCCCAGAAAGGTCTGAATTTTTTAAAGGCAAAATATGAATTTAATAAAACTTATGAATTTTAATGAAAACATTAGTAAAATATATTAATTTAAATGAAAAAAAAAAGTCTTACATTGATTTTTGTATTGTTCAAAATCCCTATTTGTCCCTTAAAACCAAACAGCTTCAGGGAATTTTTCAATAGCTGTGGAATAATTACTGAAAAGTTGTCAAGCACTTGTCCCTACTTTGATAACCCTAAATTCAATTTTCAGATTAAATGCATCAGAATGAAGCTGGATATTGCTAAACATACTCCTGAGCTGGAGTATTCTTTACCCTAGAAGCTCTGAAAGACTAAATAGATGTAATATTTTTATTTGCCTTTGCTGCAGATTATTGTAAAGCACTGTAGTCTATCAAAATTAAAAGTTTAAAAAAAAAAAAAAAAGAGAAATGTGTATTTGTGGTAAAAACTGTTACACTTAGCACCAAAAGTTAACACTCCCCCAAAAGTTAACTCCCTCTTAAGTAGTAAACTTCGCAGTGATACAGGCTGGTCTGTTTTCGGTGCCGACACAGCAGCAACTCGCTGGAGCTGCTCAGCACCATTTTTATCATCTCCTACTGAAAGCAGAGTAATTGAAAACACTTGCAGAAGATGCTCAGCAACTTGGAAAAATCAAATGCAAACACCAGCAAGCTCCAGCGCTGCTCGAATCCTGCACGCAGCAGAACGAAAGCTTCGGGGTCACGGCAGCACCTCAGTGGGAGCCAAGGTGAGTAGAGGAAGACAGGAGTGCAATGGTAGGAGGACTCAACACTGGGGGTGTTCACATTCTTGTCAAGAGCGACTCAAAACAGCACACAGCAATCTGACGGGACAAGATGCCGCAAAGGGGAATTAAAACGTGCAGAACTGGGCAGGATGGAGAAGTTAGGCACAGTTAAGGTGGGTGTTTCTCTTACAGTAGTCCCACGATAGCAGAAAGGGAGAGTTTGTTAAAACTCAACTACCACAATGGAAGCTTGGTGTTAAAAAATAAACAGATAAAATTACATTCTCATTCCAAACAGCTAGCCTCATGTAACTGTCCCTACATCATCAAGATGAGTAAGACATTGCCCAATTCTCCAGTTAAGGAATTATAAGTGTGTCCACGTACACCAGTGAGCTCACCGAAAAAAACACTTTCTCCATCATGATCGTTCCACTCTTCCAGTAACTTCCCAACTGGAGGGGGGCATCAGCCTCGCTTGGTCTCATCTGACATTGCAGAGCTGGAGAAATGCTTCAGCACACCACGTGCCTCCACGTACCAGACTGCCGAGAGAACAGGAGCTGCATAACAGCCAACACGGTTCATGGGGTTAAAGTCCCAGCAACATCTACAGGCTGCTCCCTTCATCCTCCCAGGGGCACTGCTGCTGACTCCTACGGGCCAGAGCGTAATTTCCACAACACCAAGGCTTTCCTCATTCAGAATATGGGAAAGGACAGGTGACGAGGATTAAGAGAAAATAAAATTTGAGTATCTTCAGCATAGCGGAGGAAAACCACACCGCAGTGGCATGATTTAATGGCAGAAACACAAAAAGCATAACATTTAAAGCAAACTCTGACAGGAAATAACCAAACCTCCTGAACACTAACCCTCCTGTTTCCCGATACACATGACTGATGTAGAAGTGGAGGAGAGAAGCCACTGAGAGTAATATTGGCAGTGGTGAGCAGACAAGAGCTAATGGAAGAAACAGAACAGTTCAATCAGCCATGACATCAGGCTATCAAAAACAATCTGGCCATTATCACATTAAAATCCATTCAAGTAAATAAAAATAGAGATGAGAACAAAAAGCTCAAGACTCACTTTACCAATGGATTAACTACTACCATCAGCTGGTAACACTCTAAAAAACAATTATGCAAGCTAAACATCATTATCCATATTATTCAGTTTACTACTGAGAATGCTGCCTTACTGCCAAAGTCTGGTGCTAAACCAGATAGACATGTTCTGCTCATCTCTTTTCCAAGAGCTGATTCAGTGGTTGACTTGTCTTCTTAAGACTTTGGCTATCACAGCAAGTTAGAAATTAAAAAATAACTCTTCATAATTTTTATCCATCAAAAAAGGAGTCTTCTCCAGAGCACACAAACTCCACAACAGCCACAGAACGAAGTCTGAAAATTTATTTTAGATGGGCATCTTAAAAAGCTCTTAACTTTTCAAAAAATAACTTAATGATCCATTCACTGTGGACTATAAACCTGCATAATGGCTCTTGCATTTAAATAAACAGAAGGATAACATCATCTAATGGATGGGAGTTGGAAACATTCTGACTTCAAATAAAAAAAACCACCACCACCTAGTTATCAGTAAGGAAAATTTACCAAGTGAAATTAAGCTTGTTATTTGGCTTCAAACCAATAGTGGCTATTTTTCTAAGATGTATGCTCAGGTTCAAATCACAAGCCTACAGAGTACTCACATGCAGCAAAAGAGTACAACTCCTTTGCAGAAGCGTTGAGGAACTTCCTTGCCTGTGTTACGCCTGAAGTAAGGCTGGGTAACCATAAGGATCCACCCTGTACTCTCAAAAACTCTGTAAGCCTTGGTACAGATGATTGATCAGGGGCCTGTTCACAACTTTTAATTGTGAGTGTCTCTCTAGAGCCATTTTGAGAGAACTACTCCTTCATGAGATGAGCTGGAATCCACTGCTGTGTGATTGGGAAGAGCCTCCTCCCATGAGCTACTGAGATCAAGTTCATCTTTCCAAGTCCTCACCAACTCATCTCCGTGCAATACACGTAAACCTCTTAATGTACCTCTCCAGTCCACTCTACCTCACTCACCTCATCTTGATGGTTTACACCACTGATATTGCTCTTGATGCAGAGAGAAGGGCTTAATTTGGCTAGTATGAACTACCTCTTTGAGAAGTATCTCCCTCCTCTGATGATTTACACCTTCCCTGGGGAGTCTCATACCTGGTTTCTGTGAACACCTTCTCAATGTCTACTATCAGATACTTATCAAGAAGATACGAATGACCAGATGAGCCGTCTCTCATCTCATGGTTTGTTTAACTCTCAAAAGCAGCACTTTTTTTTCTCCCAGTTTTGATTAAAAAACTATGAGTCACTTTGCCAGGGAAATTACACAGAAGAGGTAACATAGGAAAGAGAAACCTGAACCTCCCATATATTTTTTCAGGTATAGTACACGTAAGACAAGCAGTGAGTGTCACCACTCTTTAAGAGTCTACAGAGTTGGCCTCTGAATTTTATGTTGCTTGAATGCAACTTATCCCATGAGGCCACAAGTAAAAACTACCTTCCTGCTATCACATACTTAGGGAAAAGTACTTCTGTAACTATAAAAGATGAGGCCACATGTTTGCACTTCAGGCAAATTTCAGAGAGCTTCCTCTAGTACAGAAGACATTTCATTTCATTCCAAAATGCTAAATTACAGACCATAAAAGAGATATAATATCAATACTACAGTTTTCTTTACATGGTGGTTCTCTTGTTGTCATCACAAAAACGTAATTTAACAGGTAAACGAAAGAGAGGGTTTGGGGTACAAAACCTAGCCTTTTAAGAAACACGAAGAATAGTTGCTTCTGTGGTAGTTTTGTTTCACCTTTTTTTAAAATCAAAAACTTGGGGATAATCAAGACAATCAGCACAAAGAACCATGAAGATTTAGCTCTCCGCATGTCTTATTTCCACTTTGGAATAATGTGCTTTCAAATATTCTGGCTATTTCACCACTGTTGTTCTTGGTTTTGTAATTCTTAGTCAAGGAAACGAACATCACTAAGAAACTAGTGACTACATGTGGGAATAAACAGCTGAATCAGAACGTACTTTTTCCATTCCTCTATCATCATCGGCCAGGAACTGACGAAAGGGCCCACAACTGGTTTCTCTGTTGGGATAATCATCACCTCTGGGTTCATAAGATACTATCTGTCTTCTTTAAAAATAAAGAAAAACATTAAATAATTAAAACCAGGACATGTAGGACTCTGATGAAAGAAGAGGTGGGTTTAAAAAAGGAGTAGTTTGAAATTTTGGTATTAAGCCGAATCTGGCAAATTCTAAGTTTCTCCTTACATACACCAGTGAAACAGGGGCAACACCTCTTCACAGTGTGAGAGATGCCAGTTCAGAGCAAGAAGCAACTAACTTCATGTTTGCTGGAAGAAACCTCTGTTCATGTTTCAAACAAAACTAGTCTCTATTGTATTTACTTACAGGCGAAACTGCAATACAAGAAAGCACCTAAATCTCTCTTTCCCACCTGTTGAACTCAACTGGGGAATGTTCTCCAGCTGCGCTGTAGAAACACGGCAGTGGAAGGCAGCACCACGTTAAAACAAGCAATCCCAACCAACCTCTGGGATGACTTGCCCACTATTTCATTTAATAACTCATTCGGTGAGTTTTGGGGTGTGGCTGCTCACTTAACATACACACCTGTGTACTTTTATATTGCCTTCATAAAACCAGATGCCTTTTCCTCATTTATTTATACAGTTCTAGGTCTCCTCTGGCTCCTCAGTAGAGAACTTCTTATCTAGAAAACCACTGCTATTCACTTCTAAAAGCCAAGAAGACAAAGTCTACACCAGCCAACTCACCACCTTCAATGACAACAAAATTACTGCCCAAATAACAAGCTCTTTCAGGAAATTCCTTGGCCTTCAAGGCAATGACTTGCGTTGTACAAACAGTTTCTGCAGTGCTTAAAGTTATGCATTTTATTGCAAGGTCATAACAGAATCTGAAAAGAATAATTTGATTTCTCTTCCTAATGGTAATGGGCTAATTTATATATTTAACATTTAAATATATTTTCTTCAGGTCTTTCCTAAGTTTAAGGCTATTTTCAATTAAGGTTCAGTCTTCTGCCAATATTTTTTGGTACATTTGCACCTGCTGAACAAGGAAGTGAAAATATAATTGCTAATGTGGCTTAAGTCTAGAATAAACACAAGATTAATGATATTTTATTTAGGTTTAGCCATATTTTTCTTAACCTTTACAGAAAATCCTGGACCACGGCATATTAATGAATTTTATTAGATTTCATGAGTTGTAGAAGATGTCTTTTATCAAACTAATTCCAAATGTATTGTTGACAATCCTTCGCAATTTACACGCTAATGAGAAATAAACATGATTCTAACAGGGGCTGCTCTTAGTACATTTTAGCCTAATCCTCTACAACAGATTTTCTTTGGGTCTTAAGTACCAGGCTTCCCATCTAGAACCCCTCAGCTATTTACGTGCAAAAGACCATGCTAACAACAGATTTCTGTAAAGAATGCAAGGGGACCTCTTGTTCTACTTTTACCCTTTCAGGGCTTGATTATTCTCATATGTTATAAATTGCATGTGGAAATAGGCAATGGTATATCCATTTTCAGGTCCCACGTTCCTTCTCCACTTGTTGACATGGTCCTCCATTTACCCAAAAGCATGACAGGGCTCTCCCAGGGTATTTCTATGGAAAGGAAGTAGAAACAGCTTTACAGGATAAGTTCTATATTCCTTCTGTAAACTCCCTCAGCTAGATCACATGGGAGAGGTAAAAGCACCGCCTCAGCCTCCCTCTGTCCTCCCCATTTTCACTTCTCAGGAGCATCTTATAACACGACATGACACTCCCTCAGGTCTCCAATAGTTCTAAACAGCCTTTCTGCAATTTCATGGCTAAATCTGGAAAATAACAGATCAAAACAAGCTACTTTTATGCACTATGTTAGTTTTATGTTGTTTTTTTTTTTTTCATTCTTCGGTGTCTTTGTTATCGGCCAAGGCCTTGTGATAACTGGTGTTCTGCTTTGCAAATGAGAGGAGATGAACACTTGCAGAAAGTTACTCAAGAAGAGCTGAAAACAAGGCATAGGGTTCAGCACCCAGTCTTACATTTTTCCACATTGCCTTTCAGTAAGAAAATTGCAAACTTACATACCCTTGTAAGCTATTCTTGCACTGTAACTCTGTCTTTCCATAAGGTTAAATTGTGGAAACTTTGGATTTTACAAATGCCTCCCAGCTGACAGCAGCCAAAACTAATGAAATTTTTAACAACATCAGGTCTCAAACTCAGTCCCTGCAGATGCAGTGTCACTGTAACATGGGGCCGTTCCCTGAGACAGCATCAGGCCACAAGAAATCTCCACCAGGTGAGGAAAACATCCAGTATCTGATGGTTGTCCCACCAGTAACTTGTGTGTTACCAGAAGTGGAAGACAGAGATCTGCACCATGACCAGAATCTCATTATGGGTCTGGAAACATAGAATGAGTAACACTAACTGAAGTGTTCTGCTAGTATCCTGTTTTACCACAATTCAGTCTTTGTGTTTTGGTTAGTGACATTAAAAACTGCAGAGCACTTCTCTGCAATATGTTTAGGACTGCAAATATGATGAAGTTAAGTTCCCTTGCCTGCATTTCAAAGCTAATGCTGAATTTAATACTTATTTTTTCTGAAAAGTCAGCCTTGTTGTCAAGTGTGCCTTGGGTCCAGGTAAGAGATATAACATCTGCAGTTAATATTTATTTTTCCTGGACATCACCTACTTCAAACTAGTTCATCTCAGTAGAAACTAAAGAAAGTCTGTCTAACTCCCGCTGGTGACCCCATATGGACGTCCCAAGTGTCTTTCATCCGTCTCCCACCCCCCCTCGGCACTGTGGTTTACACAAGGTGCTCAGCTCCCAGTGCAAGGAATGTCTTTTAGTAGAGGTTTGTACCCCGAAGCGCAACGGTTCTAAATATTAAAGGAGTGCCCTAATGGGGCCCAGTAAAACAAAAAAGTAAAAAGAAAAAGAGAGAAGGGGGAAAGGCCCAGTATTATGTTATCATTTTAGATGTCAGAAGTCAATAATACTATAATTACTGAATAATGATTGAAAAAGAAATAGTTTCAGTGACATGACGTTATTTTAATGGTTCTGAGAAGCGCTTAGAAATGTTATTGCTGATTCTTGCTCTTTACCAACCCTCTTGGACCCAGTCTCCAACTCCCCCACTGTCCGTGCAGAGGGGAGGGTTTCGCAATGGCCCTGCCTGGCGTAACACCCGCTGCTGTCAGGCAAGGCAGCCAGTCCCACCTTTCTTTCCACACCAACCTGCCTGTTCTCACCACCGTCTCCTCCCGGCAGAAGTGTTTGCGCACTTGTGGGCAAGCTGGAACATGGGCCCGGTCCAAGTGAAAGCGAACCCAACCAAAACCACGTCAGATGCAGAAAGACAGCACACAAAGGGAACAGGCATCCCGAGCAGGGAGAGGCAATCATCCCTTTCTGCAGCAGCACCGGCTTATGCCAAACGAAAGTGATGACAACTTCAGGCTGACTTGCCTCATCACAGACTCTCTCCAAATATTCCTCAAATAAATTTTTTTGCATGACAAGCCTTTCCATTGCCTGTTCCCATATACTAATTCAGACATTGTGCTGGAAGTACACCATGGGAACGATTTCGATGATACATTGGAGAAAAGGAAAGGATTTCGACTGTGCAAAAAACCTAAAAGATATTTGTCACAACATCATTCCCCAATGATGAGTTCACTACCCATGCAGTTTAAATTAAAAAGATAGTAAAGAACAGAATTAATGAATCTGGATTTCTTACGGACATGCAAACCACTTCCTCCAACTTCCTACTGCAATAAACACCAGCTCCTCCTGTGTTTTCTGCAATACCCCCCTCTCATCTTCATTTTCCTCCGTGACCCATTTCCCTCCACACCGAGGCCCAGCTCCTCTCTCACAGTTTTTATAGCTGTTTCAACCACGACTGGAACCTGAGACAAATCTCTAAATATTCACCGAATCCCAGTAGCTGGAATGTTCTCTGAAAATGAGGCCCATACAAAGGCATCTACAGTTGGGTCCCCCAAACTGCTAGTCACTTAGAAATCCTGATATAAACTCCCGGCTCTTGGTACTGAGCCCAAAATTCCCACCCCATCTCAGCCAGTACCTCCAGTAAACTTTTCTGAGGGTGGGCTGGGGTTTGCACTCAAAACCAGACCTGGTCTCTCATCCTGGTAGCAAAGAGTGCAGATAAGGCAGCAGGCAACTTCCAACCCACAGCAGGGGAAGCGTAAACCTGCGCAACTTTCTCATGCAGAACTAGTGTGACCCACTTATAAGGCATGGGTGAGGTGGTCAAGACATTCCATGCCTGAATCTCCTACCACGTGCTGCTGCAGTGATGGAGAAAAATCAAACGGTCTGTGCTGGATAGGAAAGTCCAACTGGAATCTTTCTTTGAAGAAGCTGACCTTGCATGGCCTTGAAGCCACGCAGATATGTAGGATGACCAAGCATCAATTGTCCCTC
The DNA here is from genome assembly GCA_013399365.1 of Pampusana beccarii. Taxonomy (NCBI): domain Eukaryota; kingdom Metazoa; phylum Chordata; class Aves; order Columbiformes; family Columbidae; genus Pampusana; species Pampusana beccarii. The sequence goes on from VWYH01005887.1 coordinate 1,908,211, forward strand.
TAGGAGGGCACATGTGCTGCTCTTCGAAAGCGTGCAGCTTACAGGTTGTAAATACAGAGACATCTGGGCACACAGGAGAGGCCGTGGCTCAGCCATGTCACACATCGTTACGGAGGGTGCCGGCCTTTCCTCCGCCTTGGTAAGCTTTTCAGGTGCTTCTGAAGTGATACTGAATAACCAAACCCAGTGTCCTGGTTTTGGCTGGGACAGCATTAATTTTCTTCCTAATAGCTGGTGTACTGCTGTGCTTTGGATTGAGAATAATGTTGATAATACACTGATGTTTTAGTTGTTGCTAAGCACTCAAGGACTTTTCAGCATCTCATGCTGGCCTGCCGACGGGAAGGTGGGGAGTGCACAGAAGGTTGGGAGGAGACGCAGCCGGGACAGCTGACCCCAACTGACCAACGGGATATTCCATACCATATGGCATCATGCTCAGTATATAAAGCTGGGGGAAGAAGGAGGAAGGGGAGGATGTTTGGAGTGATGGCGTTTGTCTTCCCACGTAACCGTTATGTGTGATGGAACCCGGCTTTCCCGGAGATGGCTGAACACCTGCCTGCCCATGGGAAGTGGTGAATGAATCCCTTGTTCTGCTTTGCTTGCGTGTGTGGCTTTGCTTTACCTATTAAACTGTTCTTATCTCAGCCTACGAGTTTTCTCACTTCTACCCTTCCAAGTCTCTCCCCCATCCCACCGGGGCTGCGTGGTGCTCTGTTGCTGGCTGGGGTTAAACCACAACAGCCAGTAACTAACTTTAATGATCTGTTCTTTTTGACATGTGGGTGCAGAATTCTTGTACTGGTTTTGTAACAAAGTGATTAAAAAACCCACAACTTTTCTACTCATTTGTGATTTAAAAAGACATTTCCAGGAGGGAAAAAAAATAATAATAAAAAAATCACTGTTACAGTTTAATGCATACTATCTAACATGCAATTTCAAGGGCAAATTTTTTAATGGAGCATTTAAGATACTTTCTTAAGAAGTCTGGGTCTTTGATATTAAATTTATGACCAGTCATTGCTTGACAATTGTAATTAATATGCTGGATGCTTTTCTGACTTGCTCTTCCAAGAGACATTCTTTTTTGTAGTCTGTCAGTGTAACACATAAATTATAAGCCATGTTCACCTGTAATAGACTGAAATGAAACTTCAAAATTGACATTTATGAAGAAAAATGAAAAAGTCCTTTTCACCACAAGAATGGGCACAGCACACAGTCTACAGTAGACTTGGAACAGCAGGAAGTTGAAGTTATGTATTTTGAAATACCTGCCTGCCAAAAACAATTACATGCTTAAAAACAGATTACTCTTTAGTTGCAAGATCTCATAAACTGGGCAATGTCATGCACAATCAAGGAGTTTTACACACACCATAATTTTTTTCTTGCATACTGAACGCTAGCATGCAGTCATTTTTCATGACAGTCATGCATATTAGTGTGTCAAAAAAGATCTTCTACAGGAATGAAAAAATTTACCTCCCTGAAATAGCTTCAGTTTTTGTCTTGACATAGAGCATAAAATATTAATAAGAAAATCCCCTAACATGTATACGGTTTCATATTTTCTTAAAAAAAAATTCCACTCAATCTTGTCTCTCCATTAGAAAGCTATGCTGAAGTTTAATTTTTAAATCTTGCATCACATGAAATTTCAAACGAAAATGAATCAAGACAAAACCAGAAGCTGTTTAAACCAGACACACACCAACCATGTACCTTGATGATCTAGATATAAAAAGCACTGCATGGAAGAACGTGCCCGAACATTCACTAGATATTAATTCGCGAATCTGAAACAGCTGAACATTCTTTCAAAGCTGTTGACCATTATGTCTACAAAAAAAAAGATGCGTGCACATGCCAAAGAAATGCATTTAGAAAGCCTAAACCTTCATGGGCTTTTACTCAACAATGCAAGTAAATGGAGAATATGCAAGTTGTACTTTGCTGGTTAAAAGTAAAGAACTTTTATTTCAAAAAGAAAAGGCATCAAAACAAAACAAAACAAACAAACAAAAAAACAAAACCAGAAGAAATTCCTTAAGTAAGTGCCATGAATTGTTATTACTGGGACTGTCCAGGTATGCTAAGCATCCCCAGATTCCACTGGCGTCAAGTGGGAATCTAGAGGGAGCAACTGGCGCTCTGAGGTTCCCCTGCAGAGCACCCACACGAGTGCAGGAAACGCTCTGGAGTGCAGGTGTCCAAACCCCGACACACACGCTGGAAGGGCAGATGAGAGAAACAGAAGCAGCTAAGCTCAGCACATACTGTCAGGTTGTACAGAAAGGGGTGCTTTAAAGCAAAGCGTGAATCCTGGTTTCCCCCCGTAACGTGCTCAGCAGGTGAGCTGTGTGGATCAGCAGGAGTTGTGGGCTTGAGCTGAAGTGTAGATATACTTAGTCGCTATGTCCACCCTTAGGTGTAACGTTTTAAATTTCTGACCAAATAAAAACACTAGAAAAATCCTCAACGTGGGTCAGATTAAAACTACAGTTCTAGACAGCGCTGGGCTATTTCAGAACACCTTCAACTCATACAAGCACTCAAAATCTGATAGCTTAGAAAAGTTTAAACCACAAGTTTAAACTTAAGCTGAGAAGATCAAAGTGAAAACTAAACCAAATTTTGACCTTTTCCATATTTCAGCCTAAAATAAGTGAAAACACCAAAGTTTAGCCTTAAGTTTTGTGTCGATTTTTTTAGTTCGCTCCCATAAGAAAGCCTGAATTTAATACTCCCAAGTTTCAAACTAATCAGAACATCTCGATGCTTTTAGTTTGGAAAATATGAGGCACACACAGTTCCAGGGAATAACTCTGCGGGGCTTTTTCGGTTTTGTTTTGGTTATGCAACCAATTTTGCCTCAAGCATTTATATCAGAGTTCGGAGCGAGGGAGTCTGGTTTAAGATTATCCGCCACTGCTGTCCCTCCCTGGCGATACATTGCTAGCCCACAATCTTGGGGTTACATTAGTTGCCCAGGCTGTAGGGACTAAAATAGGAGCGATAAACCCCCTGAAGTTACAGATGCCAAAAGAATTACTGTAAATACAGGGGCAGTAAAAGTCTAACCAAATGGTCTCAGATTAACGAGTATGTCTGCAGCTTACTATTACTGATAGCATTACTGGTACTGTAACTATATAATTATTTTTCCCTGGTTTTAAAAGGTTGAGTCTTTGAATTAGTACAGTCAATGCATTCAGCCTACAAAACCATGTCTGTCCAGATTGAGGATATTTTTTTGCACACTTGTGGACAAGATGTTGGCTTCATTTTACAACCAACATCTTGTCCACATCAGGGGAGCGTTCTCACACAGACATGCATACCATGTGGGCTACCTGCTGAGTTTTGGCAAGCTTGGCAGGCTGCAAAACATAAAGCGTAGGCAGTTGTAGTGGAAAAAACCTTCATGGGAATTTTTTTTTAATGTTGTGAAAAAAGAAGGGGGGAAAAAAAAGGCAAACTGTTTCCCAATGAACCACACTGTGAGCTGGCATAAGGAAGATAAGGGCAGGAAATTGGATGTAAAACTGTGCATAGGTCCTTTAACAGAGGAGGCACTCTGCAAGTTGCCAATGTGACATACACATTTCTTTTCTAAAATTCAGCCACTTTTTTCTTTTTAATTAGCCATATGGAAAGTTGAAAGACTTGTGAACTTACAGCATCAATCCCACATGTTGAGCTTAATTTCTGAGAGGTTTTACTTAATCTTGTGTCTTTAATTTATTTTTATACTCACACTTATACACCGTTAGACAAAATAACACACGTAGAACAAGATACGCCTTATGCTAGGAGCACAGTTCAGTATTACTTAGTTCTTATATAAAGGTGCTAAAGTGTTTCAAATTAGGAAATGAAATGCACCCTACAAGTGGTTACATTTTAGTGTTCCACCTTGGTAAATTTTACAAACATTGGTGTAGCCAACTATTCTTAGTTTCCCAGTATGATCTAGAAAGCAAAGCAGAATAAAAATGACCGAAGCCCTAAAACCAGCAACAGCCGAAAGCAAAAAATGCAACAGCACCACCTAATGCCCATCTAAAACAGTGCAAAAAGTCACCCGAGATGTTACAGATTCCTTATTCGTATTTATACAGCTGTAACACGCATTATAAAATTGTAGCACGGTATTTCCTCATGGCTTGAGTGTTGGCTAATGAAATCCTGATACATATTTATTCACATCTAGATTTCCATACAGCTCACAGTACTATATGAATCAAAGGGCGTGGGTTCAACTGCTAAATACATTTATACTCCTGATTTTTCCACTCTGAAATTAAGTGATATTGTATTTCAAACATATCATGGCCAAGAGAATTTTTGAAGCATTTTAAACCATTGTGACAAATCATCTAGCCTAGTCACCGCTGACGAAGTTTCCGAGCACACAAGTGCCCCCAGATGCAGAATTTCTTTTTCCTAAAGTAACTGAAGTATCAATGTCACTACAAGTCTTAAAGTGAAGAACTTTCTTCCAGCTTCCAGCCTCAGTACATCCATGAACAAATTTATGACCATTTGTTCTGCTAGCTACATGATTCCTTACTTTGGATAGTTCCCTTCTCTGCTTGTTTACCCTTTGTATAACGTTCATAAAAACGAAGCTGTTCCCTCCTAGCCTTGGTTAGACTCTAAAGGAAGTCTAACACTCTGTTACATGTGACTTTATTCCCCTCACTGTACCTCGCTGCCCTACACCCCGCCCCAAATGAGTCCCAGTGCTCGCTCCAACAGCACTGGTCTCACCTTACTCCCACTGGAAATACCTCTTCCAACACATCCCATTTGGTCTTTTATATCTTGCACATTTATGTCAATTGCTACACTGTAGGATGACTGAATAGTGTTCAGTAATATGTTTAAAGTCTGTTCCTAGTGAGGAACACAAGCACACGTGAGTGACTTTTTGTTTTATTCTCCTATTCTTTTGTAATGAATTAATTTGTCATAATGTTTGATATCACAGAATGTCAGGGACTGGAAGGGACCTCGAAAGCTCATCCAGTCCAATCCCCCTGCTGGAGCAGGAACACCCAGATGAGGTTACACAGGAAGGTGTCCAGGTGGGTTTTGAATGTCTGCAGAGAAGGNTCAGTCTCCTCTTCTCCAAGCTGAAGAGACCCAGCTCCCTCAGCCTTTCCTCATAAGGGAGATGCTCCACTCCCTTCATCATCTTTGTGGCTCATGGAAGTTTAAGACTTCATCGATTAATCAATGTGAGACCACTACAGAAGACAGACAAAAGTTATCTCTTCCTCTGACCTTTTTCTTTCCTTGTCTGTAAATTATCACGACACTACCAAAACCAAGCAACCTTTCTGACAAACATGCACGTAAATGATGTAACTGGTTTCAGAGAGTTCTGCTAATGTAAGACTCGTGTAACAAATAATCATTAGGAAAAGGGAAGCTGATACCACATCTGCTAATATTGCTACAGGAGGGGTTATGTGTGTTGCTCAACTTGTCAGGTGCAAAACCTCCTGTTGTCAAAACTAGCTCTGGTTGAGAAGATGGCTCTATGTAGAGGTGCCATTCAGCGGGGGCATTTTCCCGCACCACTGCCAAGGTAGGTGTGCTCCGCACATCGCCACGGGAACTACGGGCCACTGGGAGCAGACGACAGCTCCGGGAGCCGTGTGGATGGGGAGAGATGGCTCTTCAGAGAGATGCCCAAGAGACAAGACACGTATAGCAAGCAAGCCTGAGCTGCTGTGCTCTCCTCATTGCCCAGGCTCTCAGCACCCCTCTGCCTGCCCCCTTTATCCTCACCTGACAGATCCACACCCAGGAAACAGCAGCCCAGAGGTTCTGCCGGGCACGGAGGCTGCCAGGGAATGGCTTTCCTTCTTTTTCTTATTTTATTCCAGGCACAACTCCAGCCACTGTCCCTTGTACTTCGACTATGAAAGGCACTATTTGAAACCAAATTCCTAAATAATGCCCTCTGAGCAGATGTGATTCCCAACCTGCCTGCAAACACAGCTCGTTCACTGTGCAGAATTTAAGCTCACACCTTCCCAGGATTTGTTTATGTTATTAACATAAAATTAACAATACATTAACAACACTAATTTGAAAACTCTATTCCAGACTTGGGCAGGGTAGACTGTTGGTCCATAAAAGCTGTGTCTTAGGCTAGTGGTCCTCAGCACTCATTGCCCAATGGTAGTAGTAACAAACTATTTACAAGCTGCAGTGAACACAGTGCTCTGCTGTCGACGTTGGCCTCAATTTTCAGTTTAATATCCTGTGGCCCAAGCATTAGTCTCATACACAGTGTGGTGTTCCCACAAGCAAAAAGCTGAATGATATAGTTACACACACTTCTGCTCCCTGTTACTCAAGTGGGGTAGGAGGTCACTTAGTTACTTAGAAAATAATCTTAAATAATAATAATAAATCAGTAGTAGTAGTAGTATTGGAATGTCCTACTGACAGTCATACAAGTAACATAGAAGGGTTAAGTTGTTCACTGGTTACAATTGGATATCTCAAAAGATTAAAGACTAAAACTTTCTATTAGATAAAGCAGAAGAGTCAGTGGCATAGAAGTTTTATTTCAAGTGCCTGCCATGAGACTTGCATGACAAAAGAGAAATTCAAGTGCGCTATTCTCCACAAACAAGGTACTTTGTTATTGATGCATCTACAAAAATTCGTCGTTTTCAGGACTTCAAGGGGAAACATTTTCTAACTATGCCTTAGAGTCAATACTGAGGAATTCTGCAATTCCTGATGCAAGAGCTGCATTCTCACCCAGTAACACCTCCCTTGCTCTCTCCTAAGACAAAGGCAGAATATCTTGAAAAAACACAGGCAGGCATAAACATTTAGAAGACAATCTATACTCAAAGGTTATTAATGGCTTTTAACAACTAAAAAATATCTACTTACTTTCTAGAACTGAAATAATACATCAATATATTTTACATTCCCTACAGTAACCCTTAAAATGTATATACTCCTAAAATGTATATTACTTTTTAAAGCATCAATCATCCATACTTCATTCTCTCAATTTTACCTGAAGGAATTTCAGAGCAATTAGTGCTCTCCTTGAGCAGATGATCACTGGAGTCCTATCGTTATAAAAAACAACCACAAACTCTGTTTCCAAAACCAAAATAATGAATCAACCACAAATGCTGCCAACAGAAAAGCAGAAACATCGGCCACTCTACATGAAGTATTCAATGCCACAAAGCAAACCACAAAAGACTCTAAAATGCAAGGCTGCTAACCTCAAAACACATTTTTGAGCTGAGCAGAGTTGACAGTATTAAGCCGTAGACATTTCAGTAAGAACAAACTACTTATTTAAAGAGTGCTAACACAGGTAAATACTAAGTTAAGATCCTACAGAAGAAAAGGAAAGCAATACAACAAATAGCACGTATCATCTAAACGTGGCTGCTGACGGTGCTCTGTGTATTGCTGAAGAGATATGAGATGCCTAACGGGGAAACCATTTCCTATAGGTAGCATTTCAGCATCTCTTGAAATTTATTTTTGAGTACAATATACGTCTATTAATTATTCATCTTTGCACTAGTGTTGTTTGTTTTTTTCAAGAAAGCATACTATGTTAATAAATGCTGTGTTTTCAGTTGATTTTCTATCCTTACGAAGCTGTAGGTGAGTGTGGAAGTGCGGAATCCTCAACACACTGGTTTGTAAATGGCTTTCAAAAACATTTTTCAAAGTTGCATATTTTAATAAATGGGTTCCTTTAATTAAAGGTGCCATAAACTGTCCATGTGTGAATCAAAAACAAGAGCTGTGTTAAATTAAAAGTGCAGTATCTTACTAATGCTAACAAATTAGGTCTGCCTTCAGGACAGAGTATTTCTCTCTTTAACATGTCAAATTATTATGGTGGTGACAGGAACGGAACAGTCATGCTAAAATAGCTTTTCAAAACTAATATTTTTTTGCAGTCAATTAGAAACGAAATTTAAAATTGAAACAGATACTGAGTACAGACACTCCTGCACAGCATTATCTTCCTTCATAAATAAGCTCATTTTAGAGACATGATCCTTCTGCCAATATTACATGAAATTAGCACGGTAAATATTGAAATAAAATGTTTCTTAAGTACTACTTGGCCTAATTTTTTTGCAAGACCGTACTTAATCTTTATTCTTCCATAATCAGTATTTATTGTGTGACCCTGACAGCTTGCTACCGCTGTGATAAATTATCTGACTCAAGTCAGATTAAAAATGCAACCCTGAATCCTAATTATCTCGGCAGATCCGCTTAGTAATAGCATTTCTTGTCAATTCTGGAATCACAGCATGGGTGTCAATTGTAACAAACGCCCAGGCCCCTCTCCAAAGTCGGCTCCCCAGAACGCTTTCTTATCTGCCATATGTAAATCTCAGATGCTCTGTACCCCTGGTGACCTTTTATTAGCAAACTGACAAAATGATAAAGCTAGTCATGGCAAAACTCCCACTACCAGACAATTATCCACTACAGTTCCAGTCCGTGGGAGATCAACAAGACATTGTTAATTGTGATGCATTTTATTGACTTTCCCTGCTAATGGACCCTACAGGTCACCCGAACCGGTGGGGTTAGCCGTGTATTTCACATCAGAAGGGGACAGCAACGTAACTTTGACTCATCCTTTGTTTTTCCTCTTCAGTATGATGCCCATCATTTGTTTTTTAAGAAAACTGATGAAATAATTTACTTTTTTAATACATACGTATAAGTAAGTGTTGTAACATACATATATGTAACCATTGGCAAAGAATGACCCTCAAGAATTTACAGAACTGAGATACTCTCCACATTAGAGCATCAATCAGATCAAAACACCACAGAACTCCCTCCCATTGCCTCACCACACTGTAAACCTGAATCAGAACTGAAAACTTTCAGGTGAGAACTGGATTAAGACTCCGGGACATCCATCCTTGACAACTTATTGAGGCAAACAAAAAGAATGCCGGCAAGTACCAGAAACATGAAAACCAAATAACCCTGCCACCACAAAGATTATCCAACAGGATTAGGATTCTGCAAAACGCTTCTACCAGTACACACAGGCATTTTGTAGATAAATATGGCTCAGTCTTCAGAACCATCCTGCAAACTCACATCTTGCAGAGCCTCCATGAAAATGTCACACACAAACAGGGCTAACAAGTAAGGCAGAGAGAGAAACACTTCCCGAACCGTTCATCACAGTTCAATCTTTCTGCTCCCTCAGAGCTTTCCAGGGACCCCCTACACCAGAATAGTTTTTATTGCGATTACAACACACACCCAGATGTTGCACTAGAGATTTGAAATTGGAAAAGTCTGCTCTGATTTTGGCACTAGTCACTCCATTCCAGCTACCTTCTGGCTGGCTGCAGTTGATAGAAGCATCAGGCTCTGCAGGACACAGTATCACTCAAACCCCTGTCACTTCAGAAGTTGATGCATATTTGCTTTGTAATACAGTTTATTTGTGAAAGCACAACTTGGCCACTAAAGTTACTTAGGATTCTCTCAATTGCAAGCTATGAGATATTTGGAGAGTGCACACCGAGCTACAACTCCTACAGCCTTGTTACCAAGGATATGGCTGTTTAAACAGTACAAGAAAGAAATAAACCATGATGATATGTTGCATTTTGGGAAGGTATTCTTACGTGACTCTGACAGCTGGCACTGCCATGTCATCAGCTCCTGCAAAAGATGTGTGTGCACCACAAAGAAAAATAAGAAGAGGAAAAAAATGTTTCAGTTCAATCAATTCCCAATATGCATTTGCAACTCCAAAGTGGATAAAATTAATATCTCCTTGAAGAAAGTGAAAGATTTAATTCTTTGGACTGATTTCGAAGTGAATGATAAAGAGGTAAACTATGACATATTTTCTTACCATAAACAGATGCAAGCAAGCAAAAAAGAAAGCTTACAGGTCAGATAGGACATCTATGAACACGTGAGAAAAAAGGATAGCTAAGAAGTGGACACTGAATACTTCAACTAAGTGTGGGCTTAAGAAAAACCCCTAACATACCAAAAAGCGCCTTTTGCTACATTTTTGTCCACTGCCATACTTGGGATGGTTGCTGTGTCCAAGGTAGTTCTTATTTATGCAACTGTGTTCTCTGCCTGGGTTGTGCTTTCATTGTTCCATTCTGAGCCTACAAAACACTTAGGTACCAGCAACTGCAGGATTACAGGCCATAACGGACTGACAACCAACATTCATACTCATGAAACAAAACTAAAATACAGCCCAGTCTATTTTACAGGTTGAGTTCTTTGCTCAGTTAAATGATTCCAAATGCTGAGAAATGAGTCTATCTCACTATATATGAAAAACTTCTGGAGATTGTGTCAGTTTATAAATCAAGAAGATGGAACAGATTCAAATGTCTATATCAAGTTGCATAACCTTCTTCCAATAACGTATCCTCTGAAGCAGTCCCACAGCAGAGAGGAATATTTGGTTCAGACGCGATGGTTCTCTGAAGCGAGGCAAGAAGATTACAATCCCAGCTGCAAATGGAGCGAAATAAGTCCAAAAACTTTGGAAAAAAATATAACAAGCTTCGAAGGAAGACATTTCAGCACGGCATTATTTCTTCTTTCATAAGCGAGATCAGTGTAACGACTTGATCTTTGTGCCAATAGTGTGTCAAATTAATACAGCAAATATAGAAATCAAGCGTTTCACGAGTTCTACATGGCCTGATTTTCTTTCAGGCTGCACTTAACCTTTAGTGATCATCCTTTAGAAGTACTCTTTTGTTTCCCTAATAAAGAAAATGTTCTTGATTGCTCTTTAAAGGTTGTCTAATTGCCTCCTTTGCTGAACTACCAGCTGTCTTCTGTAGCTTTAGAGGTATGCAAGCACAACTATCCCACTTTAAACAGATGAAGCTGAATATGGACAGGATTGACAGATTGACACCATTTTGCCTTCTAACTTAAAAACAACAGTTTCTCTTTTTTCTTTGCAAGCTCAACTATTTACTGTGGTAATACTGTGAACCTCCCATATACTCCAGTAGAGCTGACCTAAGAGTATTAGATAGTATAAAACCATTCAGTATGAAAAAAATATGAAAGTTGTGTAACTAGGCATCTTTCACACTCTTGTTGAAAGTCTATCAATCTGGAAGTTCAGCATCAAAGATCAGACTAAACCTACTACATTGTTCCCTTCTCTTTTGTGCTTACACACATTCAAAAGGAATAATGAAAATACACTCAATTCACACCCACATCCAGCAAAGAGCAGAATTTGTGAAGCAAACTGTAGCTGTGTCAATTAAAATAATTATACTGTCAGGCTACACTCAAATCAGGTTTCAATTTGTACTCCTGAAATGAGATTATTGCAACCATGTTTAGCATCCAGAAGTGCAGATCTGTCCAGAAAATCCCATGCTGTTCCCCTCTCTGCTTGATTTATTTTTCATATACAATATAGCGCATACATCCAACATGGTTTGTATTCCACATAATGCATCTCAGGCAACGAAATCTACAGTGTCAGCTCCGCAGGATGGGTTCTTCATTTAAACTTCAACCCTATTAGCACAGCTCCACCGGCTCTCTAATATTGCATCTGTGCTCTTACATGAGAAGCAGCAGAAGGGAGGGAGATTCCACAGCTGCAGAAGGAGAAACCAGAAGAGCCAGCACTGAAGGCAGGCAGTCCTCTCTGCTTTACTGCTTCCTTTCCCCTCAGTAGCACAGCACATATATAAAAGTTTGCCTTTGACCCGACTCCTTCCATGCTGCTGTAAGACCACACACCCTCCCCTGTAGCCTGTGGATCTGCTACATAGAACCATGTTTCTGCAAAGCGATGGAGTGGCTACATAAAAGAAAAAAAAAAAAGTTTTTATTGCAAAATGCTGCATTTGTTAAGTTCACATGGTTAAGAGAACATATTGCCTTTAATCCTTTGTGGTTTTTTTTTTTTAACTATTAGTGATATACTTATTAAAACACTTAGTGGTCTTATCTGTAATTGAGATAAAGTTCACATCGGATATAAGCTGACTAGGTTACCTGAGCTGTTCTTATAGCAAACTCAGAAGCACACTATGCAAAGAACTCCTCACATGAACCTCGGTTAGTTGGAAACTGAATATTTAGTGACCGATACTCCAGCTGCTGGCATTTAACAGCCAGCCACAGACAGCAGACAACTGGCCATCTATACCTGAGCTCCCTCTATTTTTTTAGAAGTACAACACTGTTACTGCAAATCACTGCAGCCAGTAAGGTCTTAGGAAACGCTACCTTGTAGCAAAGAAGTGGTGATGGAAGAGAAGCATCTTAGCCCTCTGCGACAACGTCCTCCTCCTTTCAAAGAAAATAACCAGTGCCCTGCAGCAGCAACCTCCAGCTCTCACACACAGTCTTTACGGCTGCTAAGTGCCGAACATCATCTGGAGACTGACAGGGAAGCATCGAATTTCTCCCACTGACCGTTTATAAAGCCAGAGCTTCGCTTCTGCAATGTTCTGCTGTCTGCAGCACTGGAGAGCTGGAAAAATCCGCAGCTGGTGGAGTCCCTGTGCAGCAGTGCCAGAGCTTGGGTACTTTTAATAAAACTGTATCAAACGCTCCCAAACAATCCTAAACTTGGCTTCCAATACAGGATGTGCCTATTGCCCTTTCAGCTGATCCCGGCAGGTTTCTCGGGTGGCAAAAACCACTGCAGTCTTGTTATCTGAGACAGAATAACCCTATGCTGAGGTGCAGACTGTGGCTTCAACTGAATGAACAGCAGCTCTCAGGAAAAGCACCTGGGGATTCTGGTTCTTAAGGAGCAGAAAATGAGGCAGCAGCGCATCATGGCAGCAACGAAGGCTGGTCATGGTTGTGCTAAGCCATTACTCTCCTCTACGTCGCACTCGTGAGGACATGTCGATCTGGAAGAGCACATCCACTTCTGCAACCCCAGCAAAGAGGGAAAGTGATAAATGGGAGCCAGTTCAGCAGGGAAGCGCTAAGATGGTGAAGGCTGGAACGTGCAAGATGCGAAGCGGCTGAGCAAGCTGGCAGGTTTTGCCTGGCTGGGAGGTTGAACCAAGCTCTCCTTGCAGGATTGTGCACATCAAAAGGGCAAAAGTCCAAAGCTTTAGCACAGAAAATTTCAATTTCATATAAAGAAAAAAGGTTTCGCAAGAGCACTTCTGCACTGGAAAAGGCTGCCCGAAGAGACAAGATCCTAATCAACCCCATCTAACTTTGAGGTTAAACCTATTTGGTACCAGGGGCTGGACTACAAAACCTCTTGGAATCCTTTGCAACCTAAATTATTCGGTGTCTGAAAGAGGACACATATCCCTCCTTCTCTAGAAGAAAAAGAGGTTGTCCTAGCATCTCCCTCCCAATAACAACATTTAGATATCAAATGCTGGATCTCACCTTAAAACCAAGCTATTAAAACTCAAGTGCCTGAAACACTGATCTGTGATTAAAGAATAGTCCTAGAAAAACCACTTTAAAACTTCCACCATATTCTTCAGTACGTCAAGAGCCCCAGCTTCCTGCCAAGGTCTGGGTAATAGGATTACCCAGGCTCTATCAATTACTCTATCAAAACAGAGCTCCTCTTTGATGTTAAGTACTTTAAGATCCCCATATGGAAAGCAAAAAAAGTTTAGTCTGCTTTGCTACATGTAAAATGTTACCTAGTGAGAGACTAGTGTACATTATTTTCTTAGCACTGTATTTCTCCTCTGCGGTTTCATTATGTGACATTTTCATTCATTCCAATATAAAGCAAGTTTCAGAGTATTCGGAGTTGTAACACACAGAGATATTCATCACCAGCCTAATACATCTCCTGTGTAGTAGCTTTATTATCTTTTCAAAGCAGAGCTGTAAAAATAGGGAAACTGTGATCTTTCATGCTATCCTTTAATAAAGTTATTTTTAAAATGCTATAAAAATGGTTTCAGTTTTGGTTCTCCTTTTTTTTTTTTCTTTCCCAAGCTACAGCTTAATGCAACTAACTCTTGTACATCCAAAACAGTAAAGTCTGAATAAGTAGTTTTAAAAGTCCCTGTGGACTTATAATCTAGCAAGAGCGAAGAACTCTAACCACTAGAGACAGAAATGGGAAGGAATCCTGAGTTTCAAGTTACAAAACATGCTTGTTCCTTTGTCATTCTGACGGGGCACCGCCTTGCAAAATACTCTCACTTCTGCGATAAATTTTCAATGTCTGTTCCTGTATGCCGATATTTACGTATTTAGGGCAAGGGTGAGGTTTTATTTTTTTTTTTTCTCCTTTTTCTTCAGGCTCAGTATCTGCCTAACTCCTCATCCACTTAACGAGTATTTTACCCTTGCCAAGACTGTCAATGTTACACAGCCTTAGTAGACCTGTGTCATCTTTCGTGCAAAGCATGAAGCGGACCAGCCCCTGGACCAGCCATGGAGGGCGAGCATCTCATCCTCTCTCAAGGCAAGCAGCGGGCACTTCAGGGCAGAGCACCTTGAATTTCACAGAGGGAATGTGCTTCCAGCCACACAGCCTGACACTGTTCCCTCCTCTCCCCGCTCCTGCATCTCACAGAATCACAGAATGTTAGGGATTGGAAGGGACCTCGAAAGATCATCCAGTCCAATCCCCCTGCTGGAGCAGGAAGCCCCAGATGAGGTTACACAGGAAGGTGTCCAGGCGGGTTTTGAATGTCTCCTGAGAAAAAGACACTCAAAGCCTCCCTGGGCAGCCTGGTCCAGTGCTCTGTCACCCTCACCATGAAGACGTTTCTCCTCAAATTTAAATAGAACCTCCTGTGTTCCAGTTTATACCCATTGCCCTTTGTTCTATCATTGGCTGTCACCGAGCAGAGCCTGGCTCCATCCTCGTGACACTCACCCTTTACATATTTCTAAACATGAATGAGGTCACCCCTCAGTCTCCTCCAAGCTAAAGAGACCCAGATCTCCCAGCCTTTCAACGAGGGTACATTCACACATTTATAGCCTTCAAAAACCATCACTTTCAAAGATAGACCTGAAACCTCAACTCAATTTGGAGCAAAGCCAAAGGGTTATAAAAATCCACACTGGTAATAAGAACGGTAACTGACAGCAGGCTTCAGACTGGTCTGGTCATTACATGCCATTGTTTGTCCTGGTCTCCTCAGGTGGTGGCAATGCATACTGATTGAAGAGAAAATATTGTAATTGAGTTACATGCAACTTTCCCACCTACGCCTTGGGCAAGCTCGCACTTCTGGACACAAGTCTGCCACAACTGTGCAATTCCCATGACGGGAGGCGCAGTTGGGACATTTGCATCAGCCGAAGTCAGGCTTGAAGAAGAAGTTTTTCTAACTAGAGATGATTCACTGGTATAAAACAAGTACTATTGCAACAGACTTTTACCAATCCAGCAGGAAAACCGGCCTTCAGGTCTGTATGAAACAACCACCCACTCACTCGCAGTGTCACAGGGGCAGCAACACTGGTGGGCTTTGTGTGGCCACTAACCCAAAGCAGGAGACGCTTCTGCTGTTTTCTGAAGATTCTCAACATTTTTCAACTTTCTCCCCCAACAAAAACTAAAATTAGAATAGTGAAAACAGACTAAAACTTGCATCTCATTAAGTATAATTTTAAATCCATCATTTAATGAGTCTCTCAATATCCAGAAATTTCACCCAGGGCTTGAGAAGATTCCTACCAGAAAGTTCAGTAGGAAACTACAGGCTTTTGTATTAAGTTTTGGTTTGGGCAAACCAGTGTCTTCATAAGAAATCGATACAGGTGAGAAGCGTTTATAATCTCTCTCAGGCAAAACAAGGACACATGTTACTCTGAAGCAGCTGTACCTCTGACAGGGCCCTTGGCCTGAATTAACCACTCAGAAGTATTTAGAGACAGATGTGATCAGCACCCCACCACGGCCTGTGACCAAATCTGTCCAAGTGGTGGCCAAAGGGTGGCCAAAGGTGACTGTTTTCTTACGGTGCTGCACTGTACAAAGCGAGTTCCTCTGAAATCACTGCTGAGCTGAGGCTGTTTGGCATACTGGAAAGTGGCACTTTTCCTGTTATTAATAGTAACAGTTATGAGGCAGATCCCTCTTTCCCCCTTCCAATCTACCGTTCCCCACCCCCCCTTTTTTTTAAAATCAGAACTATTCTGCACTTTGAAAAAATGAAAACAACTTATCAAAACAAGGACAAAATTTAACTCATACTTTATTGAACCCTTTAATTGAGGGGAAAAAAGATGAATTCATTCACTTTTATTTTTACATCTGGTAAAAAGTATGGAATTCAGGTATTTTGTGCCAAGTTTTGACTAGAAATGATTTTTTACATCCAAATAATGGATGACTAGGGAAATGGAGTGGCTTAAAATGCAAATGTGGGGATATTAATTATTGTTGTTATTGGGACATTTACAAGAATATTATGGCACTATTTTAGAACCAGTAATGTCTAATCTTTTAAAACTACTGTAACAAAAATACAACTAGAATAAAAATAAGCATTTAAAAAGTGAATTCCCATAATGTTTTAGTTTGTTTTGTCTGAAAATTTATTTGAAGTCTGGAAATGCCTGGTGCACGTATTCAGCATTTTATAACTTAATTTGTTCAACAAGAACAGCATTATTTTAACAAGGTGAAACAATTTCATGATTAAAGCACTGCCTGCTTCATCAGTACTAAAGAGCTCACGGAAGAAATATCTAATCTTTATAAGGCAGAGACTCATAATTTAACTGCTGAGAACAAATACAAAGTGTAATTCTTTTTTGCTGTTTTAGTGGTAGCATGTGGCGATAGCGAAGTATTAGCATAAGCCAGAACTTGCTCCTACTTTTCTTTCCAGGCATGTAACAAATATCTGATGGCTATGCAAATGTCACCCAAAGCAAAGTTGTCCCAGCTGGCAAGACATACATTACAAGGTAAATTACACAAAGCTGAGGCCATCTGGACTAAAATATTCTCCTGTCAGTAGGATTTCAAGCTCACTCATTCCACAGAACTAAGGACAGTATATTAAGTGTGGACAATGATATTTTGAGGTGTGGGCTTTTTACCAATCATCAGTTAAAAAAAAAAAAAGAAATGTAAATATGAGAATGGACTACAAACTAACTTTGGAATTTCTTGGAATATAATTTTTGAAGCTTACATAGCCTGGTTTTAGTTGTATTGTATACATACCATACATTCAAGTTCATAAATGCCCATTTTCTGACAAATGGCAAGTTCAGGGAGCCAAAAGATCTAAGCTATCACATGAATGCCAAGCACGAAGAATTTGAAATTTGAAAGTGGTCTCCCAGCATATACATTTTCACACAGCTGTCAGTACTGCATATTTCTGTGCAGGCTGTCACTATAAAGCAACCTGTAACAGAGCACCTTGATAGTTTTGTTTAAACCAGACTACCGAAGCAGAAGAAATGTGTAGGAAAATGGACAATTGAGGGCAGACAAACTAACCAAACCTTTATAAACCACAGCAGAGTCACCACTTAGTGGAAATTTCGGTATTTAATCCACATTAAATCACCCGTCATGTCCAGTCTTGAAAAACTAATCTCTATGTTACGTATTATGGAATTTAAAGTAACATCTGTTTCACTAAAATTAAATTAACATACTTCTATTTGATTAGCTTATTAGCTGTAATTCTCAATATGCTGCAGGAACAGACACCAACTAGAGGGATGCAGTTGACAACACCACCTGTCTGATATAAAGTACTTTTTACCATAGACGGGGAGGGATCTGTCAGCACAGCCAAAGCATCAGACAGATTAGGAAGTGATAGAGGGGCAGAAAAATGACTCGTGTCAGATTGCAAAACAGGTCATTGATGGTATGGGGAAAAGAACCTGTGCATCTTGACTCACAGCTTCACACCTTCGCTAATGGCTTTTCCCAAAATCAAATGATGCAAGGAAAGAGCAGTTTGTAACTTGTGCTACATTAACGGAGACCGTATTTGAGGAAAAAGGTATTTAGGTATTTTACATTTTACTTGGAATATTTATTATTCTCATTTTCCATAGGAAACATTTCCCGTTTCATCCCCACATGAGGTAAACAGAAGAACGGAAAGTGTACATTCATCTTAACTTGGCTACTGTCAGTAATTTTCTCTTTAGTAACAGTGACTGAAAGAGTCTTCAACAAAAGAAGGTAAAACAGAGGTAATTGCATGCAAAACACCTCCCTTCCTCTGCAGCTTACTTGGAAGCATTTGAAAGAGAGATATTCTTAGTCTCAAAGTTATAATGCATGAATAGGGGTTCAGTGAGCATGGCCTCCTTGTAGACCCCACTCTCTTCTCCTTTCACTTTTCTGTTCTGTCTGGCGAGATCTCATACTCCTCCTCACAGCAATGTGTCTCCGATATCCTGTTGCCACCTCTTAACCTACATGACACTTCTTAAATCACAGAGCATCTCACCAAATCAAATCTAAAATCACAGGGCATCTCACCAAATCAAATCTAAGTCATCAGCTCTGTCCCTGCTGTTTCAATGCACTGAGAACTAGAAATGCTCTAAAGTTATTCAGGGAAAAATACACCACAGAGGCAGAGTCTGAGTTGAATTAATTTCATTTTCACAGGAGATCAGGAGGGGAAAAAAAAAAAAAAAAAAAGACTACAAATATGCAGTCAGGTTGCAAGAGCTACAAGGCTAATGGCCAGTTCTCACAACTCTGAGATGCTTTGGCTGAATTGCTGCTCAGGGAATCTGGTTTTGTTCTCCCCAGGGCTGTACCACACACATAATCATGAAAACGCTCCTTTCTGTGAACTGCTGCTCTCATGGAAAAGTCTTGTCAGTATGCCCTCTTTCTGTATGTACAGCGTTTAGACTTTATACCCTAAAGTAAATGTTAATTTAATTACCTAGCCAAGCCTTCAGCATCTGTCACTTGAAAACCACGGTTATCTTTCAGATACCATGGACTAGTTGTTGAAAGTTAGCAGAGAACTCTTGGCTGCAAATGAAATAAGCACACAGACCCATGTGAAGACCCACAGTTCAAGACTGATAGCATTCATCCCTTTAGACACCATACTCTGCCATGGCTACCATGGGATCCTCAGTCCCGGTTTTCAGCTCCGCAGACTTTGCCTGACTTTGTCTGCAGCGCGCAGAATCTTCAGGTGGAACAGGTGCCGAAGAGACATAACTGGAAGATTTGAGAGGTTTCTTGGATATCTGGGTGATCATTCTTACTTTAAGGTCCTCCTAGAACTGTTGCTACCTTACACTGTTCTTTACAACTCCCACTGATCTGAAGCCAGCACTATATTACAGCAAGGCACTTAATTTCTCATAGAAATCTAGTGAATTCCCCAAGGACTAACCAGTAGTTCTGGGAAGAACTGCGAGTAATGTCAGAATGCCAAACAGAAGGCTGTAGAGAGTTTTCCATCAGATGATACAGACAGAAAATGAATTGCCTATGACCAGCAAAAATAATGGAAACCTGCTTTCTCTGAACTCCTATGTGCCAAGGCTACTTCAGGGCTGCACTGCCAGACAGCATTTAGCAGCTGAGTCCATTCCCTCTGTACCCAGAACATTCATTTGGGTCCTTCTTGCTCAGCCAACAACTTATTAGATGAAGATTAGTTTAATTTTTCTAACTTTTAAGACATTTACCCTACTGTTAAACTTCGTAAAAAACAGCCAGCAGGTTCCACAGCTCTGGTTGGCATGAAGTATGGTGGGTTCCCAGAAACCAGGCTTCTTACATATCTTTTGGGAGATCACTTTTTATTTACTATTTAATTTTATTTCGCCAAATACATTTCCATACCCTTCGGAACTAAAACTAAAGTACAGTGGCTTCAAGTGCTAGCTAATTTGATTTCAGCATTGGTGACAGAGAAATAAAAAGGGAACTATTTGTTAGTGGCATTATCTCAGAAGTCCTAGATTTTCAAACATGCATCCATGAGACCTCTCCTGTGACACAGTGCTCAGAAGGGAGAGCTGCAAGCACCAATCCCAGCAACTATCTTCTGAGGAAACAAAGTTTTTAAGCAACACCCAGCAGCGAGATTATATTTCCTAGAGATGACTCAAAATAGAAAGCTTTCCTTTTGCATCTACTCATCAGGATCCAGAAATAACCCTTCAATGAGAAATTTAGTGCCTCCCTTCTCTAGCTGCCAAAATGAGATCCTGGCTCCCACCCAACACGTTAAAGGACTCTTCCTGGACTCAGTTTGTGTATCCTCTCCTTTCAGTTCTCTTTTCTTTATGTTTCAGTCATAATGCAACTGATCTAGTCTTTTATTCCCCCCAAATACTCATATCCTGCAATTAACATTTCTCCCTCATTTTCCCCTGACTTGCAGAAATCCTCCACAATCCTCCCACGTTTGTACCAGCAAGGGGAAGCTATCCTCACTCTTGCTTATCAGCCTTTCCCTGTCAACAAAAACCCCATCCTGACACAGGGCCCAGTCCTGACACTCATACTGCAGCCTGGGAATGGCCAAGTGGGAGCTTCTCCAGCGTGAAGGAGATCCTGCCCACACCTGTCTTTGCGTGTTTTTGGGAGCACAACAGCCTCTTGCTTGCTATCTCCTTCCTACCTGATGATGCTGTCAAACCACTGACCACACCTGAGTTTTTAAATCGCTTCACGTGGTTCACTTTCACTGGAGTTTGAGCAAGCAATGTCCAGTTTTCAGGGAAGTTACCAGGAGTGTGAAATGACTGAAGGCTGAAACCATATGAAACCAATACATTTCTTGTGGTTCTTTCAATGCACGGTAAGTGAGCACAGATCGGCTGCAAATTCAACCCAGACTTACAAACCTCAGCAAATGTTCTTGTGAACTTCATCCAAACTTCAGGTTTGTTTCATCCAGTTTCAGGTTTCATCGTGAAAGTTTCGTTGTGCCCTACATGCTGCCCCAATAAACGACGTCTCAAACAAAATGAGGACATCAGCAAAAATGAAGAACTCTTCAGACAGCCATGTTTTAGTTTTATACCATATGTGAGAACACGCATTGACAAGCAGTATGCATACAATTACTGCTGCTACAAATCAAATATTGTTCGTGGTTAATGGACTTTTACTACAATTTTTGCCAAGAAAATATTTTCAAGAAACACGGATGAAATACCTCTGTGCCATAGTTCTTTTCTTTCCCCATCATAACAATTTACTGTGAAACTGTAAGCCTTTTCATCACAACACACACACACAAAATCCCCAGCATGCTTTTCAGACATTTGGGATGTGAAATAACTACGCCCAAACTTTACTGAAGCAGTATTGTCTGCCTGCATTTACCATCACTGAAGTAGCAAAGGGAAAGGAAAAATAATAATGAGGTAACTGAACATCTTTTATGGATCACATTAACGTAAAGCCAAAATGCACTTAATTGCCTAACTCATTGAACATTTGACATCTTTTCTTATAAAGCCTGTAATGCTGGCAATGTTTCCATACTTCAAAATCATATTAAAACAATAATTAAAATAAAAAAGCCCTAGACTTACTATACTTTTAGGAAAGCATGTAGGTTGTTATTTTATATTGCATATCATTTAAGCAAAATCTTGTAAATTTTGTAGTCTGAAATAAAAGATAAATCTATGTTGCATCCAGTTCTGGGAATTGGTTAATCTCTGCAAAAAATACTGTTAAAATAAGCTTCATAATATTAATGTTCCAAGTCATGTAGGAAGACAAGTCGACTCTGATCTCTCTCACAAGCAAAATGCTACTGAGATGACTGAACTAGTCCTCATTTATGAAGATGCAATTTACTACTAAAAAAAAAAAAGCCAATTACAAACGGTGACAGGAAGTTTCCCGTAACAGATTTTGAGGTGGATACACCTGAAGTCAATGTACTATTCCAGCCAAGGGGCCTCACTGGACTGGCCCTCCGTCTAAAGGGAAATCGCTGTTGACCGAAAGGGATGTGCGCTGGTTTGCAGTAGAGCTGTGGCACTGGCTGCAATTTCCAGCCTCGCTGTGCTAGTTACGCTGTTCTAGCTGAACCTGATGGACAAAATCAAAACTACCAGCAACGTTTCACAGGCCCTTAAAACGTACGGCGCAAACGATCAATTACGTGCACAGGACCTTAGGTGCCAATAAGAATAAATGAGGTTGCAATACATGGAGCGTTAAAAGAAAAATTAGGAGTTGTTACCTATTGATTGTATGTTTCTTCTACTAGCACAAAGAAGAATACATTAATTTTATATAACTACACTACAGGTTTCTAGAACCCCTTTTCCAGCTTTCTACATTAAATGGTGAACTAGAAGAAGAAAAAGAGAAACTTCTGGGTGCATAATGACTGAGAACTGCGAAAGAGAAATCAGTAGAAAAAACTATAAAAAAATAAAGTGATATGTTTTGCATTGCAAAATTAATGGGAACAAGAAACCAAAGTACCCTCCTGCACGTATGTGAAAACCCCCACAAACTGTCATTTTTACAGTATATTTAGTAGATTATGAGACTCACATTTAGCAAGAACTATTTTTTTCATTATTGAAAATGGTAACACTCTTGCTTTTCTTTTTATTAGAGCTGCTATATAGTACTGGCTGCAAAATCAGGGCATTTCTAGGATCTCGACATAGACAACAGTATTTTTGTAGTTGGTCAGATCCTAACGATCATATTAAAAGCATAAGCTCAAAGTTTCAGTGCTTGAAATATTCAAAACAGGCTCTTAAATTCAAGCTCTGCAGTTATAAAGTCAGCATCAACCCTGATAATCCTCTCTACAGAGGACAGAAACTGTTCAGCTACCTCTTGCAAATAGCATTGCCCAACTGACCTGGTTTAAACCGCTTAACAACTTCTGTTAAATACCGACCTTTTAGAAATGGTATGTGAGCAAATGAAATAATAAATAGTAGAAAAGTCACACAGAATCGCACATATATGCATAGACTCACCTTAAACAGAGGGATGTTTCACACTGGAAGTAAATGCAGGGAAGGAAACGGCTTTCAAACAACCTGTGGTTTTGTTGAAACTACTTTATATTGTGTGTAGCAGCAGGGGAACTTACTACCACAGCTTGTCAAGGAATGCACCACTACCACAGAAGCTATGGGTGAACTGGATGTTAACAGGACCGGTCTTGCTACCCACACTACAAAACAAGTAATAAAACCAACCTATCCCCACACAGCTCAGGATTTCTTGTGAGAAGTTACTGATTCAAGGCACATGGCCAATCCCCAACACTGATGGTGGCAAATGTGAAGCATTACTTGCATGCAGCTGTGGAACAACCTGCCTCTTCTGCACCTCCACCCAGGGTGCCCCTGCATCAGCTTCTAAGGATGCACCAAGGTTCTACGCGTTCCTCGAAGCCAATGAACTGATGCAGTGCCCAGCCAGGGACAGATGGACACAAGAGACAGCGGCAGAAGCCTCAAGAGGCTGAGGGCAGCAGGAAGAGCAGAGAAGAAAGCAGGAGCAGAAGCCAACTACAACGTGTTAGTGATCCTTGAGCTTCACTTCACAAAACAGGCTGCAGGCCTCGTTACGACAGTTTCATATGAAATACAGATTAACACACCTGATACACCTTAAGAAAGGCCAGGAAGAGATGACATGGAGGAGAAGCTGGAAGAACAACACCACCACCAACACACACCAAACCCCAAATTCAATTATTTCAGTCTAACAGTATTAAAAGAAAGAGGAAAATCACTCTAATCTTCACAATTCCCTGTAGCATATCACAGCAGTAGATACCAAAGAAATAACAGTATGTTGAAAAAGGAAGGTCACCCTATTACAAGAGAAAAAAGTTTAACGTGGGCTGTCACGCAAACTTAGGGTGATGAGGCTGATCTCACCAAATACCTCTCCATGTCAGTGCAGGTGGAAGTGCCAAGGCTGTAGAGCCCATACCCCAAACCATGGCTGCCTCCCTCTCTCTTACAGTATCTTTCACATGCAGTACAGAAGGTACTCCCATTAGAGATGACCAGATATTAGACAGCCACATAAGGCAAACCCACAACAATTCCTCTGCAAATCAAAGACAAATCAGCTGTGTCTACCCCTGTGGACCATCTACACCTGTAGATGGAATTACTGTTGTAATTATTTCCATCTCTGCCTGTATCCTCATATACCATTTGGGGGAAAAATATTTGCTTGAATTTCTTTTTTTTTTTTTTTAATAAAAACAAACAAATGCCCAACAATAACACAGAAAAAAAAACCCCTTTCTCACTTCTCTGGGAAATTAAAAAAAAAAAAATCTAATGTCTGCAAATGGGAAACCAAGACTCAGAAATTATTAAATCAACCTAGTTGTACTAAAACTGAGCTGAATTAATTGAATAAAGCCTCTCTTCAGTAGCATTTGTTCGCTGAACCAAGAGAGCTCTTTGACTGTTTCAGACTCCCTTAATCCAGCCTAAGTCACTTAAACAATATGTCATGCAAATATACACAACAGCTGTTGTTAAAATGCATTGGATTAGAATTTAGAGCGAGGCTTTCAGAAGTCAAGTGTATGTAACTGTCCACCTGTATTCACAAACACGTTCAACAGCTGTATATCAGAAGTAGCCCAGGTATGCACACCAGTTTCACAGTATTATTTCTACTTCATCAGCAGATTCTTACTTTTACAGCCTTATAAATTGTCTTCACTTCCTGTGGTGAGGACGAGAAGCTTCAGAAAAATCCAAAGAAAAGACCAGAGCAAGCTATCCTCTGTTTTTGCATTCACAACAACAAAAACCTCAAGGTAGTCCCACAGTTTTGCATACGTCTCTACACTGTTGAAAAATTTTTTCCTGATTATGAGATCCCATACTATCTTAGTAAAAATAACTAGATTAAAAAAAATTCACAGATGATGTGGCAGAGCTTCCTTCTCTTAGCACTAATAGCACTTTGCTAGCTTATGAGAACAGTTCCAAAGGAAAATCCAAAGCCAAATAAAATACAGTTACACAGGAACAATTTCTTCTTACTTCTCTTTTGATCATATTAAAAGTTCCTTTACTATATAATACCTGCTCACAATCAAGGCAGACAAGCTTCATGAATGCCTCGGCAATTATATATATCCTCATCGGTCTTTTTTTCCTCTTTATGTTTTGTATCCACCAGTTGCTTTCAGCTGAATTCAGCTTTAACCTTCGTTTTGTTTTGCATTCCCATGGCACGAAGCCTGGAGTTGGGATTCCAGTGCACAACACAGGTTCCCTCCGGCTCTGCACCGAAAGTGCTGGGTGACTCCTATAACCTGTGCTATTCCAGTCGTAGATGGTGGAGAACCATCCCCCAAGAGCATTTTGCTTGACGGACGGCAAAACTCCCTTGTCAGCTGCCGAACACACACGCGGCCTCATTGGGAACATAAGGGAAGACGCCAACTCGGTCAAGCTTTCCACCTGGTCTCCATTTCGTAGGACACTGGAGTATTGCAGAGGAAGCGGCGGGATGATGGATGCATCCTTGCAGGATATACAAGCTTTCTCTCTGGCTCAAAATCAAACTGAGAGGTCAACCCAACCGCAAAAATATTTAATGAAAATTAAGGCTGAGACTAATACTTTGGAGGAGATTTTATGTAGCGGAAGATGACATCAATATTCTTTCCTCATGAGCCAAGTTCTCCAGCACTAAGAATATTCTCTCATCTGCACTCAATCTGTGGACTAGGCTATAGGCTGTCCTAAAGCACGACCTGGTATGCAACCTCCAAACTGCAGCCCTACTTCTGAATGTCTACAACAACATACAAAGACATACGTTGTGCTGCAACTCTATTTTGTTATGTGGCCTTTATGCTCACATCCCTCGCATCCCTCATTGAACACGCAAGACTTTGCAAATGATGTGTGAGAGACCTTACCTGCAAGCGTTATATGCAAAAATGAGAATGAGGGAGAAGGGAGGGAAACATCAAATGCCCATAGACACTTCAGGAATTTTTCCAGAATGTAGTTTGTTACATTTTAATAAATTACGAATTAGTGGGATATTCATTACTGGAAGGAATCTTAAGAATACACAATATACTAACATATCTAAAAGCTAATAGAGGGAACAAAAAGTAATGTAATAATTTTCATTTTGAACTACTAAATTTATTTTATAATAGTCTTACTGTAGACTAATCCTATGCATGGGGTTTTTTTGCAACAAACGGGTAGCGTTACCATGAAATATTGTTACCTTTTTCAAAAATCAGTAAAGTTAGAAAAGGAAGCACAACTACTTTTGTACAAAAGACTGATGATAAGTAAACTTCAAATTCCAAAAATCAGGCCACAGTCAATGCGTATTACCAGTACCTGGTCTGGACCACCTCAGGATTCCAGGGATGATAAGTTTGCCAAATCCGTAAGTCATCAGGTGTAGCCCAGATGGTCATAACAAGCTTTTAGCAAGACAAGGGTCTTTCCTAAAAAGTTATCTACTTACTCCACCTGTAATTTCCTCTTGTGTATATACTGTTTTGTTGCCGTTGTTAATGGTGATTTAAGCAAAAAAACCATATCAGGATAGGAGGTAACTAGCTGTATATAGCAGGTGTTTCTGAGTGGTAAGATAGGAAGAACAGCCACTGTTTTCAGCCATTTTATCTCAGACTGTACTTGAAAGAAAACCAATGCACACCTGTAAAATTTTTGCTCATCCTTCACTCTGAAATCAAAGCATAATAACGAGTTTCTGCAAATTCTTATTTCTGCAGAGGATATGAAATTGGCACATTACTGTTTTTCGAATAGCTTTGTGAGTATGTTAAATAACTGTAATATAAAGAATGAACTTATGTTATTATCAGAGTCTAATAAGGGGCTCATTGTGCTGTCACACACAGAAATAGATACTGAGAGAGCTGTTACTCCAAGTAGCTGACAGTGAAATATCTGAGTACTATTTTTTCGTACAGCAAACACAGTCCTTCTGAGAGCACTACCACTGCTTATGATCAAATTTAAATGTAACAGAAAATAAATGCCCTCCTTTTTAGAGCAAAGGAAACTGAAGAATTTCTCTCCTCCCTTCCCAAAATGAAATGACCTGTGCAAGAGACCTGTGCAGAATGTGGGAACTGAAACAGGTCCAGCCAAGACAGAAACCAGTGCCAGAAAGACAAGGTGATTTTTTCACCGATTTTGACGTACCACATCGACTGAAGATGAAGAAACAGGGATAAAGACAAGAATCCTTAAAGTCCTGAGGATTTATACTGACAACTGTAGTGTTTGCTAACTAAACTACACACACAGAGGTGTGTATACACACACCCGCAGGAACGATGCTGACTTGGCAACGCTTCTTTTCACTTGAGATTCATGAGATGCAATTTTTTCTGTCCCGGAGTCTTCCATATGAGCATTGCCAGAAGAAAGCTCATTACCTCTCAATTAAAAACAAAAAAACAACCCCACAACTAAAGCACATTCTTTCAGTGTCCTACACGTTTTAATTCATCGTGCAATTTTTATTTCAGGGCATGGCATTAGGGCTTTTCCTTAAAATGCCAACTTGCTTTTCGATCTTTACTGCTGACATGAAATAAAAGAGCTGTACATTATATAAATCTTCAGTTTTACTCAGCTTAAAACTGATAAAAAAGAAAAAGAGAAAACAAAGCCAACTGCATAAATCCTTCCAAACCAAAAGGCATTCCCCCTACCCCAACCAACATGCATTTCTGCACATCTTGTTTGAATTATCATCTGAAGTTTGTCTTGTTCCATCTCCAGAACAAGTCAAATAGCAGTGCATAAAGATATGGCTACATGAATAAAAACACATGATCTACGTGGTCACTGCAAACCTAAAAAGAAGCTCTGACAGAAAAGTATTATCTGGCAATTGACATGTTACTTTGATCCCTTTGTTTCTGTATTCTGTCACACACATTCAATCCAGTAGCTACTGGAAGCATTGGCATGCACCTTCAACCTGATGAGCAGGGAATCGCTGCGCTTTCAGAGAGCCGTGACACGGAATACAAATAAGGCGCTATCATGTTACAGAAAGGAAAAGCTGAATTTTAAGACAAAGGGCAAGAACTGTGGCACTAGGCACTGTAAAATGTAGCAAGTCTGAACAGGTGGCACAGCAATAGTTTATCAGATTCACCAGACGGGATTTTCTTGTGCAAAAAAACCTGATCTCCGGTATGATTCCTCAAATGGGAAAGTCTTTCTTTTCTCTACCCTTTTGCTTCTGAATAATGATGTGGGCATTAAGATAGCGTATGCTATACTGAAAAAAAAAGAAAAAAAATAGGATGGTGTTCTTTTAGTTACTACTCTTTTTTTTTTTCTGCACATTTTGCTTTTTCATTCCAAAAATCAAATTAACTATTTTGAGACCAAAAGCTCCGTTTTCCGGGGATTTATATATTTATATATTTATTTGTAGCATGCCTCAATCTATAATGTACCACCAATAACACACCTTCAAAGTTGAAATCTCAGGCCTCAAATTCTGATCTTATGCTTATCAGGTGAATCATGCAGTAAGTACTCACTTTAGAGGAAGATGCTCACTGTTTCAGAATTGTTCCATTTTGAAAACACCTTCTCAAAAAGCATCCATTAAGAAAGCAAGCAAAGGGAAACAACCTTGCTTCTCTCCACAATCATGGCTTTGACTCCAAACTGTGCCCCAACAATCATTTCAATGATGTTACACAAACATCAAGAGGCAAAAGAAGATAAATTATGTCCTACCCCAAGCCAGCTAATAGTCTTACAATTAAAACACTCCTAAGGGATCAGAGAGGAGGAAGCTCAATCTTGGCCTTCCACATGTTATTCAAACAACTTTATGCTCATGCTTTTAGAAAAAAGAACGCAACAAGATTTGCTCTGCTGCTGAGAAAACGTCCTGTAGAGCTTTTGTAGCACATCCAGTTATTATGTACGACCTCTGAGAGGCTACAGTCGTTCTTATTAACTACTGCTCATAGCTTAGCCCAAGAGAATCTGCCATAGCAGAACCATAGGAAAAAGTGCAATGGGTTGCAAAAGCTGTGGATGCTGCTATGTAGCTTTATCATAAACCACTATACTGACAGAAAGCATGTTTAACTGTTACAACTAAATGCTTACACAGAACCCACTGTCAGAGGAAACCCAGTGAACAGGAAACCCAGCAGCAGATAACTCTAGTGATAAAGAATGGATATGGATATGGATATGGATAGAAGTGGCCAATAGCAAGAGTGAATCTCCTGTATAGAAAGGAGTGAGAAGCACTTTAAATTTCTATCCAGCACTGAGCAAAGTACCTTAGAAAAAAAAAACAAAACACAGAAGTGTTAGGGCCAAAGAAATAAAGGACCTGTAGCATGTGGCTTGGATGCTCTTCTAAGAAACCCCATGGATGTAGTCAAAGGGCACTGTCTCCAAATCCAAAACATTCTTCTTGTTATTGCATTAGTAATATAGCGCATACTAAATATATCACTACCTAAAGACTTACCACTTTTAAAAATAACTTTCAAATGATCACTAAATCCTATGGTGTTGGCTGTTAATTTTACTCCTGGAAAAAGTAGATAATAGCAGTAGAACCAGAGTTAGAGAGCTGGACAAGACACAGGAACAGTTTGCAGTGGTTAGGTCTTTACACACGATTAATTCCTTTCACAAATGCATATGAAGTGGTATTATAAAAGGAAGCAGAGTACAGAAATTTGTTCCTATAGAAGTCAATGACCAGCGAGAGGAGAGGGGACGAGAAGCCTGGAGCCTACAGGAATTTATAATGGTGACAGTGAAGCAGAATCTTGCTAGTTAAAAATAAAATCTGGAGGGAGGAGCAAAAATGTCAGGACCAGCTCAGAGATGTACAAAGGTAATCTTGGGCTATAGTCACCCAAGAATGCCATCCAGTTTTGATTACAGGCTTCATTTGAGCACAAGAATAAACTTTATAGACATTTAACAGCCTCATTCAACAGACACTGAAATGGTTCACCCCAGTGTGCTGTAACTGCTTGCAGGATCAATGCTTAAAACCTATTTTAGTATACAACCTTTCTTGTATGATCTCAATTCTCAACAGAAAACCACTATTAAAAAAAAGAACCTAGGATAAATGTAATCAAAAGTATTTTGGTAGTTTTTTAAAGATTTTAAGATTAAAACAGTCTTTGCTTTCAACATTTCCCTAATATAGCTATTATGTGATTTGCAGTGGAAGCACTATATAATTAAGGCAGCTTACTTTCACTTGCAGGTGCATTTTAGTTTCCTTTTTCCCCCACCATGATGAAGATTTTTTAATCAAAGCAATTTCTGTATCTAACAAAAATGTATTTTATAGAAACAGTATTAAATGTACATTTAGTTGTTCTGTTTACAGCATATGCTGCCAACAATACAAGCTACTATGGCACTTCCCACGTTCCATTTTCAAGGCGAAAGGAATTTACTCCAATAAACTATGCTTTCTTCCTATTTCTGGTATTTACCATCTCAGAGTTGAAATACCTCCTTTAAAACTTAACTGTAAAGGATTTTTCATTCATTAAGTTTTGGAATCAAAGCTTTTTACTTTTAGCATTTTTTTAGTACTACCTTTTTAGCCAGAGGAAGTATTTGTATACCTCTGTCCTCTCCTCAGTTGTGCATACTAAACAAATTTTAGAGTACGCAAATACTGGGGAGTCTTTCTCCATTAGACTGCACCAGCTTAGAAGCTTTAACAGTACGCTGGAACGCCAGGGCTTCACATTCCACAGTAATTCAGCAAACTCAAGAACCATTGCTGCCAAAGCCTCAGACCAACAGACTCAGAGGCACAAACCAGCACTATGTAGATTCCAATAAACACCAAGGAACATACTCATGTTAATAATTAAAGCTATAAATACTGTATCTAAGTAGTAGCATGAGCAATACCGATTATTGCAGCTAATCACTGCATTTCAGTGCGATACAAAACATAAAGGTGTTTCCACCCATATACAGAGGGAACACCTCTAAGAAGTACGGGAGGGTGTTGGCCCAAGGTCTCACTTGCAGCTGCTCCTGACAGATCACAGCCACCCATGCGCGTAGTAGCACCACTGAACTCCTTGCAGACAAACCACTCTTGTATTTATAGGATGGAAGCAGCTGAACTGCATCTGCTTTGGCAGCAGCGGGCCTTACTGACTCCAATTTTGACTTCTAAGAAAGCAAAAGGAAAGTAAGTAGAGAGCAATCATCAATACTGGGGACAGCATTAAGGCTATGCTAAAGTTCGTCTGAGAAAAGGATTTGCAGCAATTCAGTCAGTGCCTGATGCAAGTGTTTGATGTAGTGATAATAAACCATTAAGACCTATAATTTATATTTTGTCCACTGGCTTTAAAAGGAATGTTATCTGTCTACATGAGGATCACACACTATGGAAGCTGCATCTGTGTGTAGTTACTGAAGGCTGTAATGGCAGTAAATCTCCAGCAGAAAAAGAGATGGAGCCTTATCGATTCTGATGTCCACAAGGTTGTTTCAGAACTTAAGGGCATATACAATATTGCTGTTATCAATATGCCTGAGAAAACAACCAGGAGTAGAAGAGAAATGGAAACAAGAGCATGTTTCAGGTTGGAAACAAAGACTCCTGTACCCTTTTGTCTCTACTTTCTGCTTTAGTGATACTTTATCCTCCCAGCTATCAAACCAGACAACCCAGATTTATGTTTTGTTTTAGCTTATAATGGCTACCATACAACAGGGCGATCAGCAGAGCATAAAGCACATCCACTTAATCTTTCTACCACAACATATATTAAGTGTGCATCTTATCATACAATTTTGGCAGTCCCTGAGAATCAGAAGTCCCTGTTTTCCCAGGCTCCACGAGAGCGTATGGCCCACACAGAACATATTGAATATACAAACCTGCAGAGGAAGATTGTTTTAAGGTCTGGAACTCACAGCAGGAACAAAGCTAAGTTCAGTTCCACTTGGAAGTCATAAAAGCATGGGTTTAAAAAAAAAAAGAAGTGCGGCAGTATCTGGTGTTTGAAATCTAACAGTATGCAACATGTTTATGACATGCATTAGGCTACAAAATCTGAGTTCATAGCCTGGGACAACAAAGCAGAACTCGGCTCTGGCATATGTAGTGGGAAATAGAAAGGCATGTCTCGTAGTGTAATGGATATTGCTGCTCCCGCAAGAGCTCGAGCTGCATAGAGCAGGTGGTTCAATGAAAGACATCAGCACTTTGCAAAAAATTAAATACAATTAAAAGAGCAATTAAATAGCAGCTGGTTTAAATAAGAGTCAATTCAGATTGGGTTTTGCTGTAAGGACAACTCGGTTCTGTTCTGCAGAATTATTTCTCAGAATTGAAAGGGTAAGAAAGTTTGGACAAAATACGTAGCATAACTAAAACTGTCTCAGTCACACAGAACTCAGTTTGAAAGGGTACCAAAATAATGAAATCTAGATGAGGTATCACTTTCAAACTATTTTAAAAGTAGACTGATTCCAAATTGGACAATCAAGTACCATGACACTTTCTGTGGTCTTAAAACAGCTTTTGCCTAATTCAGAAAAAACTTCCCTCTCCCTCACATTGAGTCAAATAACCACAGAAGCAACAAGAGAAAATGCTCAAGCATAGAATGGAAAGAGGGAAACATACCAACATACACAACAACATACCAAGCCTACATGTTGGGGGAAAAAAGAAAAAGTTTTATACATTAAATGAGATCAACAGAAATAAATGTAAAAAGGGTCATGGTTAATTTCAAAATACACTTTAAAACTTTAAAGGGTAGAACTGTCTCCAGGAAGAACAGGAGTTACTTGCCAAGTAGGAAATCATGTCAATACCAGCTATTCTTAATCATCATAGTCTCATGCAGTGGAGAAAATTTACTCATTTTACTAAGTGAACACCACTTCTTCCCTTCCTACCTCCAAGTTTTCTCTCCCTGCCACCCTTCTCTAGAGCAAATATTATACAAAGCCAAATGGCAGATTCTGTGTTAGAAAAAGTTTGTTGATTTTTTTTTTTTCCTCTTTAACATGAAGTAGAATTAGAAAGAGAAATCTTGCGTTATGAATGACCAGTGAGAGACTGAATTGGGTTAATCTTCCAGCCTTGTAAGTTTGTATCTCATCATTTAGACAGCAAAGATACAGAAGGAAACTGGTGGCCCATGTGTAAAAGTCAGTAATCCCATACGGAACATTTTCCACAAAATGCACTTCCAAAATGCAACTAACTGGAACTTTCAACCACAGCACATCTGATAAAAAAAACAGTATGATGTAAAAGAGAGCAAAATAATTCCAGAACAGCAGCATGTTGATTTACCTAGAACATGAAAAAGGGTTCTAAATGAGGAATTACATTTCCTGTACAGTGTCCATTTAGGATTAGAAGACAGTTTGGGAAACATACTGAAAAGGGGGCACTGTAACTGCACAAAACCCTGCCATCTTTGCCCTCCCTGCAGCATGTTCCATGGGTCACGCTCCTCCCAGGGGAAAAGTGGCCTGAGCTACTGCCACAGAGTTCTACAATGTGCTCAGGTGAGAGGGAAAATAAGGAACAGGTCTCGGGCTGCTCTTTACTGTGGCACAGTGTGAGACACAAGCAACCCTTCCATTCCTCCGTGCTGGAGTATTCTGACATCAGTTAATAACTGAAAAGCCAAGGCTCTGTTCTTAAATAAATGCTTTAGAAAATGGGGTTAATTTCTTAATTTTTTTCAAGTTTTAGGTTATATAAATTTGGTAAGCAAGATTTTTAAAGATACATACTGTGGCTGAAAACCTTCCAAAGTCCTGTAAAAAATCCTCTTACATATTGGACTATTATCAGTTAAATTTCACTTTTGATTGAAAAAAATTTCTTCCTCCATTCATGTGGACTACAAGAAATCAGAAAATTAAGCTAAGACAAATTATCTTGTTTTGCAAAAGATTTAGCTTAAACATAAAAAGGATAAAACCTCATCTCCTAAGTATTTGAGCAGTGTAGCTGAAGGGCTACTTCTGCCCTATATAAAAGTGATTAAAAAAATAGTTAAATTTTAATTCATCTGTCTTTCCTAAACAGGTGTTATCATAGTGTCATATAACATGAAACAAACCAGAATGCTTACATAAGCATACCATTTTGGCATATGCATATATACACACATTGTGCAAACCAAGATCAGTCACACCTGAAAAACGACCACACTTACCTGTTAATGTAACTTAAAGCCACATAGGTTGGTTGCTGAAGTTCTTGTTTCTCTAATACACGTGGGTCTGTATCTGAAATAAAAAATACATACACCAAATTGAGTTTTCTATATTTACACTGAAACATGTGGGACTGTACACTGCAAAGTAACATGAGTGAAGACAAGAGAGATAAAATAGCTCAACCCAAGTTTATCCATATAGAGTATGCTTAGCACAGCACAATCTTTTGTTCATTCATTCATAAACACAGTATTGCATTACTTTGCACAAGAATTTGAAACATCAACAGTGATGTAATTTCCAACTGTCACACAAACTTTCACAATCCCCCTCATAAATATTAGTTTTCACTGCTTTCCATGATTTACAGTGCTAAAAGGATCAAGCTTTCTTCTTTATTAAGGTAGCTATTTCTAAATATGTTTGACACATTCCGAGATGTTTCAAGAGCTATTAGATGTCTTAAGCTGGGACTTGATACTTTTCTTCTGCATCTCTGAGTTTTGCTTTCTCCCTTCTCTACAGCTTATTTTCTGAAGCTCTCAATCAGAAAAGTCACACAAAAATGCACTTGAAGCAAAATGCTTGCCAAGCAGAGCATAGCCCACCAAAAGCCCTGAAGCAAACACAATCCAATTCCCTCGACTGCTAACTTTCCCACTCAAATAATATGTTCTCAATCACTGTTTTCATTGCCCTTTTCAGTTAAGTTTCGCTTTTATCTAACAAAGACGTAGTCTTGGTTTAAATTTCTGGAACCAAACCCAAGAAAGTATGCCCATAGTTTACGTATTATAGTTTTCTTATAGAAAAAAAATAGGATTATTTTGAGGTTTCAAATACAGCCTCGCCCCTGCACTGTAGAAATGCACCTTCAGGAGCTGAGCGTAAACAGGCTTCAGAAGTTTGCAATGGAAAGCATGTATCATGCCTGTGCAGATTACTACATAGCCATTAACAACATATTTCATGCATTACTTTAAAAGCAATTCTGGGTGCAACTTCTGAGTTTTAACTGTAAAGAATACAAACTACTTTTACTAAATGGATCCTCACAGCACTGCTGTTTTCCATCTCTTATTTCTGAGAAGCATCTACTTTGCACGGGGGGTGGGCGGGGAAGGGGGAAAAGGAACTCCAAGTAATACCCATATTTTGAATTGTTGTCACTTCATCCTATAACTCCAAGCATTGCTAATCTTTAAAAGCTCATTATCTTGATAGCCACATTTGTTTGACCCCATCAGTTGCTTCTGGTGGTTTTTGTGGGTTTTGTTTTGCTTTTAAAACACGATACAATTATTTAGAAATCTGTCTCTGCTGCCTTGCCTTAAGGAAGATTTTTAACTGAACTGAATGAGGATTGAGCTGGAGGTACGTGCATTTGTCACACCACTGCTTGAAGCGGATAGTGTCTTTATTCAGTGAGCAGGGAATCTCCAGTCCCATCCCTTCAAAGCTCAGACTGATCCTAATCTTTTTTCCTACATTTGCTCCTGCAAAGCTCCGGTTCCAGGATTTGCTAACACGCCATTATGGCTATGTCCCTAAAGAGATAAATATCTTTAAGGAAGTTGAGAAGAGGGATAAAAGCACAAGTGCCAGTCCAACCTGAAACCCTAAATCTGTCGTCCTTAAAAGGAGCAGATCTTGCCAGTGCCTGGGGAAATTCTGCAGTAATTACCAGCACACCATGCTCCATATTAAGCTAACCAAAGACAGCAAAGCATCAGCTATCTTCTGTGTTATCTTTGTAATTCACTTCTCTGGGGAAGCTGGGTTCATGCAACACACAAAGATCTTTTACTTGCCTTTGTTTCTACAAAACCCATAGTCATTTAGCAGGCCAAGCATTCAAGTGCTGTCATGGTGAGCTCCATTAGATTTACACCTCGGTGGTGCACGCCCTGCCATGAAACTGTCTCGATCCAGAATGTCTGCAGAGCATTAATCCCAGCCAGGACTATCTGAGAACTGCCTCAACCCAAGTTTAGACATCTGTGGTTAAATGACTACGTTTTCGCTAATCCAGCTCTTAAACGGGATTAACTTCCACCTATAAACAACAGTTTCTGTGACTGAAGGAGACAAAATCGGGGCTGGTTTACATCAGAGCACTGCACATATCTGTTGGAGAGGACAAGGGAAAGCTCTAATGGAGAGTCTATCACCCTTCCACTGCTGAAGATGAAAATGCAAGGAGAAACCCCAAAAGCCTTAAAGCTTTTGTAGGAGTGCATTCTCAAAGCACACAGACACTCGCCTGCTGGCACCCGCACAAAGCAGAGTCCCGTGTCTCAGCAGATGCTGCCTGACACACAAGGAATGCCCTGCACACAGTGCCTATTCAGCATGTCCCTTCCCCCTCCACTTATCAGACTTCACGTGTGATATGTAAGTTGATTGTGTTGTATATCCCAGTTCCCAGACTTCACATGTCATATTTAAGTCAACTATGTTGTATATCCCAGATGCACCAAAAAATAATCTGGGAGGTGGTCAAGAAAATCTTGTATAAATTTAGCACTCGAAATGCTTGACACATTTTTATTTCTCTTGCAACCAGCTGTGGGTTGCCGGTCATGAGAATGTCACCATCACCTCTGCACTGCAGCAGGAACTACATGTGACACTGTTGGATATTTTTTCTCTTCCCCAGCTATAAAAGCAGGAGATAAAAAGAAAGCACAGAAACTCGCTCTGGGGCCACCACACAGCCCTCAGAGAAGAGGAGAAAAGAGCAGAGACCAGGCCAGCAGAGACTTCGGCCATGTGGCCCCGGTGCGGCCCTGCCCCAGGGCCTGGAGGCCACGCCAGCCGCCCCACTGCACCCCCCTAAAACCTGCACAGCTTGGCTGTCCAGGACACACGGATGCTTTGCTGACCACCGCCAGCTTCTTCACCACTGTCTTAAAATGCCACCGGTCCGTTCCTTCCTGCCTCCGTTCCCTCTTCCTCATGCTCTGCCCAAGCCCGGCCAGCGCCTTTCCTGTCTCCTGCCCCTTCCCAACCTGGTTCTTGCTACTCACCCCACCTCCCCTGTCGCTCTCTCCTGCCCATTCCTCTCCCCTCAAAATGTCCCGGCATACAAACAAGTTAAAAATCCCATGGAGATGTTTATTATCACTTTTTCACTCTTCTACCCCAGGACTGAACACATATACAATTCTTTCCCTGTACTGCCCTCTTCCCTGTGGGCCAACCCCTCCCCACCCCTTACTATCTCTTACTTCTAATTTAGACAGTCTCGACTTACTTCTTTCGTGTCAGTTAGCACACTTTTGAGCACAGGGTGAATATACATTAACATCAACAACTACAAAAAGGCCACAGCCATCCCAGGCTTGCTTAAAAAAAAAACCCACAAACCATAAATAGCTTTTTTTTTTTCCTTCCTTTAAGAAAAGCAAACAGCTATAATGAGATGAAGCAGCAGTATTCCTGATGCTGAACCTTCAAGCCTGGACTAGCAGTGCTCTGCTTAACTCACGCCTAAAGCACATTCATACAGACACCAGCACTGCTTTCTAACAGCACACACCCTGCCCAAAGCCACAGTCTCCAAACACGTGTTATCCCACTGCCCAGGGTGTTATGCATCAGCCAACACTCTCAACTATCTGAGCCAGGGATGAGGAGCGGAGGAGGCAAAAATCTGTTGTCAATCTCACAAAATGGCCCTGCATAATGTGAAATGTTTAGTCAATGTTTCTGCAAACACGCGTAGGCTGGCCAGTCAGCCAAAAGTAGCCTAAATAGTTTCCAAACAGACACCTATAATGGATTAAACACTCACAGATGACAAATCTCTTTCTTGAAAAGTATTTAAGCACTACAACCTAGGACCGATCTGAGCTCCCTTTCTTGTAAGAAAAATACCCAGACAGCACACATACCAAAACAACTACAGATTTTGAAGGGACTGGTTGATGAGCACCACTGTAACTAGTTACAGTCACTTCTTGAATTAACACGGCCTATCAAAGACTCGCTACTTCATTGGTTTTGCTGTAACGCTTTAAATCTGGTAGAACAAATTGCCACCCGCTGTACATTAGCTGCCTTCATTACTTGTCTCTTCTCATACGCATTATGTTCCACTGATTTCATTCCACACCAGGACAGGAGAAAGCACTACATACTTTCTGTAAGGCTACAGGGATTTTTTAGCTATGTTCTCTTATTTTAGTACGGTGTTAGATTTTAGAAAATCTGGTTTTTTTCTTTATCTTTAATGAAACGCTGTAAAAATAAAATTTTCATTTCATATAAACTACCCCAGGGTTTTGTTCCAGGTCCCTTCCCACCTCACTATTAAAAGACTAATGTGTGGGTGCTAACACCCACAAGAGAGTTACTCAACTAGTAATCTATAGGATTAGACACCTTCCATTTCTCACGTCCTCACCATGTTTCATACTGGGCAACCAAACAAGTAGTATCAGCGTATATTTAAGGCCAAGACCATAAATCCATTGCACCATCTTTGAACTGCTCATACGAAGCCAGGCATTTTCTGTGGAGCGTGCTCTAACAAAACCTATCACTGATTTCTGAACCAAGCTATGATCACTAAATCACCTCGCTCTACGCAGAAATAACTCGCAGCTTGAAAACACTGCAGAATCCTAACCTGGTGAAGTATTTTAAAAAGAGCAAATGATAAAAAAGGCATACGCAACCTGTGTAAGTACAGTCTTCAGTTATAGAACTTCGTTGTACGTTAGTATTTCTCCACAAAAATACATGCCACATCTTCGTCATTATCTAACGGAGCAATAAGTTTTGCCCTACAAGGAAGCTATCATACGAAACTTCACTTAAGAACTTCACTTCCATAAAGTCCCTGAATTTAAATCACTGTGAAATATCACTGTTCACCTTATAAAGGGCACACAGAGAGTGCTAACAAATTTCAGTGGCATTATTTTACAATTGCAAGTTTTCTTCTTACAGGGACTAGGAAAGGTCATTACCACCAGCAATGTGGTAAAGATAGGCTCAGAAGAAAAAATAACTCCTTAAAGGATGTAAAATTTAAATTCCTGTTCGACATCTTGAATATGAAGTGGCCAGTGCTGCTTTTGCCCCACTGTGGCATCACCTAACAGGCTGAAGTTGAGGTCAGGATTGACAGGAGTCCAGGTACCTAACAGAGGACATAGGAAAGGAAGTGACTGGATCGTCAAGATTTTTTGGTAGCTGTAACCCTCCAGATTACACTGATGTTGGAGATACTACATTTTGGCGGGCTAGGGGAGATGTCTGTATCTTAAAAAGACCTAGGTTTAAGAAGATGTCATCTCTCAGCCACGCCATTACTTATGTCAAATGGTTGCAACAAAAGCAACAAGACACAACTCCCCTTGCAAACCCCAAAGGGTGCTGTTTCTTTTTCTGTTTAATCTCAGAAAGAGCAACAAAATGCCTCAAACGCTGTTAAAATAATAGCCCTGCGAAGGATTTTAAAAGCACTAAAACTCATATTTACAAGGACTGAGGACTTACAGTACGATCTGTCTCCCAAGTCACTTGGAGACGTTTATGATAATCTCACCTTTTTGCGAAGATCAGGGCGAGATCGCACCGAGGTGAACTGCCAACGCAGAGGACCTCAGACTCACAGCCGGCTTTCTCAGAACATCTGTACACACATTCCACTCGCCCACCACCAGATTTGCAGAGCGCCTGTCTTGTATTTCACTTGGCCTTGAAACCTGGCTGATATAAGTCGGCTCAGCTAATTAATTAAAACCTACACTTCCTTTGAAACGGGCTCGCTTCACTAACGACGCCAAGTCAAACATTTCTGTTGGCTTCCTCAAAAGTCCGCAATTGTTCTTACATGGATGTAGCTTAAAAAGCCAGAAACAGATAAATTCAATGTTACTGGAAACCGTTCCCTCTCCAAACCCTCCATTACAAGGAAGCCATTATGAATTTCACAGTTTCAATTCCAAATGCAGTGTTATTCAGGTCTTCTTAGGAATTTAAAGATCACAGACAACTATGATTTTACAGATATTAACATGGTCCCCTAGTTATACCTTTAATACAAAAAAATTTTCCTCATCTGCAAAAAGGAGAGGATGCCTTACACTTCAAAGACAGACATTAGACGATAAATACCACAATTCTGCAAGAGTTTTAAATCTATTTGCCTTCAGGAACACCTTTTATATTTATGTACAAGTTTAACTTCTTTCCAAGATCAAGGTGCTAAATGCCACAGAGATGGACTTATGAAAATGTGTGAAATAAATTATATAGCAAACTCTTCCACATTTCCAGATTAAGCTCTCACTAAAGAGATGACTAAGAAAGCTACATTCAGGCAAGAAAACCCTGTACTTATTTCAACTTTCACAGCTTCAGTGAATACTAGAGGCTTCAGGATATTTTTTTTAGTACAAATTTCTCCCTGCTTGGTCTATGCCAGATTTGCAAACATTTCTCAGTTAGCTGCGTAACAGTTCATAACAGTTTATTTCCCCCATTAAATTGTTCCTAAGTGCATGAAAAAAATGAAAAAAAAACCCAAACCAAACCAACCAAACAAAAAACACCCCCAAAACCCCAAGCCAAACAAATGAAACCCCACAAAAACCCCCGAAAGACACAGGCCACATAAATACTACAAGAAGGTCAGAAAACTCCAGGCTTTTTGGCCGTCTGGGAGACAGCTCTATGGGGCTGACAGGGCCCTACTGACACTGCTGCTGGTCAGACCAGGCTGGTGAACTTTTCACTCAGCAACCAATTTATTGCGATTGCTGCTTTGCCGCAGAAAGATAACGGAGTCCAAAGCCAGGGTGAGGCGTCGTAGGTCACAGCCCAAAGTTTAAACTAGTGTGGACCTCTCCTAAGGCCTGCAAGCACCCAAAAGTTGGCATTCATCTTTACAGCTGCAAGTTACGTATTCTGCATGTAGGCAAGCGGTTAGCAAAAAGCAGTATCAAACAGGAGGTTTATTAAAATGAAGGCCGCCTCAGGAAAAAGAAGCTAACAAATATACATTGGGAAGGAACTCACAGGCAGCTGGAAGGCACTGAAAGCAGCATCTGCTGACTTAACACCCCGAGGTCAGCGCACACAACCTCTTCACACAGGCGCCCCTCACAAGGAAGAGAGGCAGAATTCGTGGAAGTTCCTAAAGAAAATGGGAATTTGTAAAAACTGCCTCTTCACAGGCAACACACCCTGATCCCCAGGACACCACTCCAGCATTTTAGCTTTGCTGAGTGTTGTGGCTGCAGAACCTGTAGGAAGCAGGCGGAGGACATCACTGCAAGAGGGACTATGTAAGAAAGGGGGTCAGAGAAGTTCAAAAGCAGCCTGCTGAAAATTGAAGCACAAAAACCTCCAAGAACACCACAATGAACAGCATCGACTCACTGCTGCAAAGCAGCATATGTGAAACTCTACTGTGTAAAACAAACTCTCTAAGACACAAGAACTCAGAGCTTTGTTGTATGAGAAAACGGCATCTTGCTGGGTGATAAAGTAATATATGGTATTTCAGATAACCTACACTGAAACAAACCTGTGCTTTGGTCTTACAGCAAATGAAAGAGCAGAACATTTTTTATATAAGCAAATGGAAGAGTAGACCATTTTTTATAGAACACTATTAGCGAGCAATCCTGTTTCATCCTTGCAAGCTGCCACTATTTACTTCTAAGAGTTCACAGTCTGAATTAATGGCCATCCCTTACCTCCCATTGCCCACTCAAACAGGGTTCTGATTTGAGCTTCACATGTACTAATTTAATGCATAATTACTAAAAGGATTTCAGGATAAAACGGTAACTCAGCAACACAATATTTTCAGTTTAAATTTAAAAAACAAATAGCCAAGTAAAAGGATCTGCAAATCTTCT
Source organism: Pampusana beccarii (assembly GCA_013399365.1). Classification (NCBI taxonomy): domain Eukaryota; kingdom Metazoa; phylum Chordata; class Aves; order Columbiformes; family Columbidae; genus Pampusana; species Pampusana beccarii. Next base: position 1,950,312 of record VWYH01005887.1, read on the forward strand.
GAAAAGTATATTTCATTAAAAAAAAAATAAATATATATATATATATATATATAACCATATATAAGAAAAAGATACTTCGGATATGGACAACAGAAGAAAGAAAGAATGCACAGAGTCCAGTCATCGATCCTGAGTCCTTAAAATGTTCTAATTTCTGCAATTAAGCTAATTATTGCACACTAGTAAGTGACCGCAATGCTCCTCAGTTGCTGAAAGCAACCTTTGGATCTGTCATGCTGTCTTCAGATAGGCAATTAAAGTGAAAAATGAGAGTGTGCATAACTTTCCAGTGCCATATATTATATATAAATTACACAACACACAAATAAGAACAGGACAGAAGTTCTCAACCCAAACACTTGATCAACTTAGTCATGGCTTCATCTATTTATTTGAAAATATATTACTTTGTCACTCTTACGGTCCTTATTATAGACAATCTACTGCCTTAAGAACGAATTTTCCCTTGCCAGAAATTAAAAGAACTTTCTGTTCCTCTGTCCCCAAAATAATTTGCATTAACCAAGGCTGGATAGTATCAAAGGTGAGAGGATGACTGCGAGGAATTGGACAGATCCAAGCAACTGACCTGTCCCTTTGTTCCTCAGTGGGGAAACCTGATTGACCAGAACTTGCCTGAGGTTGACCTACGAGTTACTTTCTCGCTTTACAGCAATTTATAGTACTGTAAACTACATGCAGGATTTGCAAAATTCTTCATTTAAAATACATATTAAAAAAAAAATCATATACTGTAAGCATTCTTAGCGGGAAGCTTGAAGGTGATAGGCAGCCTGTGAGGAACACCACCCTGATCCCTTCTGGTCCTTACAAGGTGGGCGAGCTCTCTGCGCTCTCGCCGCCTTCCCAAAGCCCCTCACTCTGGCAACTGAGCACAACCACCCTCCTCTCTCAGCACAAAAATTCAAGCTGTGGCCTTTCCTGGTCCCATTAGACGCGGTGTCCATTAGCGGTACAGCCCTGTCCACCTGGGCCTCCTGCAGCCTCCAGCACAGCTCAATAACAGGCACCCCCCCACCTCCTGTGGTTGCCCCTGGCAGAAGGGATGGCACCCGATGAACCCGTTTTTAAGCCCCTTCCCCCGCACCCCGTCCTCCAAAAACCCAACAAAAGCTCCAGCAACAACTACAAAGCAAGGAGCTGTGTAGGAGAGTATGACTGTAATTCATTAAGAGCACGTTCCTGTGCGCTGTGATGCCAGACATCCTCATCATATCCTCAGTGGCTCATGTCTCGGAACATAAAAAAGCAAATGTTGTAAATCAGATAGTTAATTTCTATTCAAACGGAACATAATTGCCGGTAACTAGCTGCAGAGCTACAAATGTCAAAAAGGCGTCTCATGATGTTTCAGATGTAGTGAGCTGCAAGAACACTCTGTGTGCTGTGATGCTTTTCCACTTATTATGTTAATTAGTTTTTATTTGAAACCTACAATTGCTGCTGCAACCAAATGCAATAATTAACGGTTACTTTTAATAGGTAAAATATTCATTAATCAAATCAACAGGAGATCAGCAGAGTGCTGGAAAGGTCCCTTAAGGAAGGAAAAAAATAAAGTGTCTGCTGCTATGTTATTATATTTTACTTTTCAAATTGTGAGATGTATTCAATTTTTAAGCATTTGAAATGTTAACATCTTGCTTGCAACCTCTAAGCGCAAATATACTTAATGAAGCTTGAAATAGAGAAAAATTAGAATGCCATTTTCATGTAATTTCCCAACAGTTAATTCAAGTCAAATAATCCCAAGTGGTGCCACTGGAAAGTGTTAAAACAAAAGGTCCATTCGCACTTAACAGTCAAGCACACAGGACGCAACATATATTGTTAGTAATCTCTAAAACGATCCAATTTCAATAATGAAATTAGTGTTTTTATTCTTCAGCGCACTGAGATGCTTCTTTTGTCCGAGAGTCTTAACAACTCATCTACCATGGAAAGGCACTCACCTTTAATTCACTGGAACTGGGGGAGGTCCCCAAAATTAATTCAAAGAAGTCCAAAATTCAGGGATATCATTCTGTACTGAAACAATGACAGAACCAGCTTTGTGGCACAGCCCCCAAACACACACACACACAGCAGCATGATGGTTTTTTTAATCCCTTTTGTGGGCCCCGACAACACTCGGTGCCCCCCGCACGGGCGGTAACACCACCGCGATGCTGGCAGAGCACACGCACATCTTCTAGCTGTTCAGTTAAAAAAAAAAACCCCTCCGTTTCCAAAATTCACACATTTCTCCACTCTCTAAGGTCATACGCATCGTTACCCATTACATTTGGAAGCCGACAAAAAAGAAAAATGAGGAGCGTTCATCTTGTGTTCAGCATTTTGCCAAAATTACAAGGAAATAATTTTCGGTGTTGGCAAGGAATTGATTGAGGGTTGAGTTTAGTGGGTTTCTATGTGAACCCACGCCAGCCTGGGCAAATCCATCGGGAGGTTTGGCTTTCTTTGGGCAAAACCTGATTAACTAGTAGCAGAAGAGCCATCGTTACACAAACCACAAGTCTGTGCTTTTTCAAATAAAGCGTGTGAGGTCAGTACATGCTTAAATCCATATTCTAGGATAAACAGTTTTGCATAAAGCAAACAGTTATTTCAAAACCGCTAGTTTTCCTATTAAAAAAAAATTGAAAATTTATAGGTTTGTGTTTTGCCTTTTTATTATTATTATTATTATTACTCAAATACTCAAACCCTTGTTCTCATCCAGTTTTAATAATGAAAACCTGGCTAAACATTCCAAAATAAATAAAACCTAGTATTACTTTAAATAAAAGTTCAAAATATATATCCTGACAGTTCTGATGCTTGAGGGTTTTATTTCCCAAAGTAGTAATGATCTCCAGGAGTTAAAATAATATGATTATATCCCAACTCCATGGCCAGCTAAACCACAAGTGAACTTCAGTGGCACATATTTCATCTGCAATGTCAGAAGATCTCCATTTCAGACCATCAACATAGCACTAAATTTTCAAGTGTCATTGAAAACAGGTCACTTCTAATTTTGGCTGGAAACACTAAAATGAACCACTACAGGCAGCACAGTTAGTATTTCACAAATCAAACGTCTTCATCCTTACCAAGAATCAACAAGGAAAGCTTTTTACTGTAGGTTATTTACAGTGTCTTCACTCCCCTGCAAACACTGGTTACAGGGACCTTCTGGCTTATTTTCTGAGGGTTGTATTAGAAGGAAACAATACATATTTTTCTTGTGAGTCACCAAAATTGCTATAAGAAGCTTATCTTATGTGCTGCTACTTTGCACAGTCTTGTAGGAGACAGACTGGATTCCTGACGTTCACTTCCTGCTGACAGGAGCAGGGAGTGCACAAAACTAAGCAATTTCTTAGAAGGAAGAAGGAAACGGCATCGTTACTTAGCGTGTCTCAAGCGAAGCCCCCTCCAGAAGATGGCAACCATGGCTGGCGGAGCAAGGATGAGAACCGACTGTGTAAGAATGCCAGGTGCTCAGACAGCCTTTATTTCCTGACATGTCTTTTCCAAAATTCATTTGGACATATTGTGTCTTACACAGTTTTATTTTACTGGAAATAATTTCATCACCGGCGTGTCTTATCCCAGACTATGAACGACTCCACATTTGCCACCAGTGCTGTGCATGACACATTCAGCAACAAGCCCACCCCACAGGGAACAAGAAACACAGGCACAAATCATTCATCGGTACATTTCTTGCAGGGGGTGGGTTTCTGTCTCTCTCTGAGTAAGACATCAGCACCAAAGAGATCTGGTTCACAATTTGTGGACTACTGTGAGGCAAAAAAAATCTACGTATCTGCAAACAGGTGACTATTTTTATTTAGGTTCGTTGCATCTCTCCTGTAGCACCTTTCAGAAGTCTAATACATAATCACTGGGATGACAAGGACTGGTATGGAACAAACTCTTAAAGTGCTGTTAAACATAAGCCTTGAGCAACAAGAATATTTTGTTTGCCCTTAAGTACTAAAACGGAACAGATTCTCTGCACTTCTGTACTTTTGATACCTGCTCTTGAAAGAGTATTTCAAATTACCTTGAGAACTAGTAAGGTGAAACAGATTATTTCATGCACTAAAGTTATCACCTGGTTCCAGTATCTCCAGCCACTGGAAGCCAAGCGTGGTGAGTGATTTGGTGGCCTCCACTGAACGACATGTGGCCACCTCCATCCAGCTCCTGGAAGACAAGAGCTGGCAGAGCGGGGAAGAGGCAAAGTCTCACGGATTGACTGAAAACGGGTCCTGAAATTTGCTGTCTCAGCGCCAACGGTCTGAACTGATACAACACCAAATAAAACCAAGGTCTCACCCCCACCCAACCACTCACAAAGCGAGGCCTGTGGAGGGATGAGATGTTTTCTGCCCCAGGGAATGCCGTGCCAGTTTCCTTTGGTGAGAGAACTTGAGATTTTCAGCACAGCCAAATGACTTTTTCCTTGTCGCTAGGCGCAGAGCAGATTTCCACAGGCTGACTCACCCTGCTGTGCCACCCGTGAACCAGAGCTGCCACTCGGGGAGGGAAAGCTGCTTTTAACTCCTCCAGGGAGGGGAAAAACCCTCCGCACAACGCGGGCAGCGGCCGCTGCTTCACAGGGAGACACGAGCACAAAGAAACGCCCCGTACGAGTAAGAAGATTAAAGAGAAACGAGACATCCCGCTCTGGTGTGAAAGGACACACCACGGGGGACGGGCTGTGACAGCGATGAGGACCGCTTTGCGCTGGATTCACCACGGTCTCCGCCAACTCCCGCGGGCAGGAGCGTGGCGCAGAGCGAAGGGCCGGGACAGGGCCGCCATTTCTGTTCTGTGAGGGGAACACAGCTTAAGCATGAAGCGCGTCACTCCTCTTCCAGCTATTTCTTTCCAGTCATTTCTTCAAAACAGAAAAGTATTGAGATAGTTTTTCTACTTCGAATAGCTCTGCTGTAGAGGAGACCCAAAGCACAATGAATTAAGCTAAGCCTCAATGTCTTGGAAAGACAAAACTACAAAACTTAAGGGGGGGAGGAATGAATGATCAGTTTAAAGTAGAAAATAAATTCAGATAAGCCTAAAAATGTTGGCATTAAGTAGACATTTAAGGAAATCAATCAGCTTAATAATCAGAGATGTTTTAAGGCCAAGGCATGTTCTCACACATTCAGTTTTCACTTTATTATCCCAATCAAAAACATGCAGTATTCAACAAACAAAAAAGAATTTCCCTGTGTGAAGACAAAGGAAATACAATAAGTTACCAGTTCCTTTAAAATACTCTCCTTGCCCACACATCTGATTTTAATATGTAATTATTAATCAAATAGTCACACGAAAGAATACAAAGTTAGCTTGCCATCATAAAAAAACCCCTTTATTTACAGTTAAGATAACAGCACAACTATTCACTAAGAAAGCTCTCAAAGCATCACATTCAATTCTTCGGCTTCTACAGTTTTGCCTGATATTAATGTAAGCTGAAGTGTCTGCACTTCCTTAATGTTTCAGGTAACAGAAAGCAACAGAAGGGCACTGCACTTTTGGCAGATGAAAAGTGGTGCTCCAGGTCCACACAAGTCAAGCTCAGGAAGGCTTTTCAGCAGAGAAAGTTCATTTTCTGCTCAGAAAAACCTAAGAGGATCAGGCAATCTAATAACTGCACTGATACGTCAAAAATCTGTTTTAATTAAGTTACGGTAAGATAAAAGACACAAAAGATACAAAAGAGAAAATTTCCTACAAACAGTAAAATTTCTCTTCGCGCTGAATTACATACAAAGAAAATCTGTTTGCTCGTTTTTGCACGTGAGCTTGCTATGTTTGTGTATTTGTGATGTCTTGTAAGAATGCAGACAAGCAATGTCTCAACTCCTGGCTCAGTACAACTTCAAAAGGCAGCACTGCTGTTTCAAAACTGTTCTATTATCTGTATTTACAAGTCTGCAGCCATTTGTAAAACATTTTTCAGAATAACCAAAACATCAGTTATTTTGCTCTTGTTATGTATTAAAACTAAACAGAATCAAGAAGAACTTGGAAACACGTAAAGGGCAAAGGAGGACATCACAGACATTGAAAACCTCAAGCAAGGCCTTCTCAAGTCATGAGACATAAATATTTACTGTATATATATACACCTTTCCTTATATCTCAAAGAAAATATGCACATTCCTCTAAACAATGCAGCTGCAAATTTTACATTTAATTGCCACAAAAAAATGACTTCTTAAAGTGATGGTTTAGTACCTTCTAAATTCTATTGTTGTTACTACTAAACAACAATTAACTGTTAGAAGTTGATAGTATTCATTATTATAGCAATAAATCTTAGTATTATTTTTATTCTGTACTGTTCCTCCTCTGATCAACAGCTGATAATAAAATAAAAAGCACAGCACACATTTATCAAACTCATTTAAGGGATATGAGAAAATGGAGACACTTGGTAGATAAAGATTCTGATGCCAAATTTAAGGACAATTTCAACTCTGATGAATTTGGCTCAATGCTGTTACTTACTCTGTTGGAGTTACTGTTAAACACAATTCTAAAAAAATCCCTGAAGAGCAGTGAATAATTTGTCCCAAAAGGACTACCAGTCTATAGAAAGACACTTTCGACTTTAAAAATATTAGTTCTTTCTCAAAACATATTTCAATAATAATCTTACAAATATAATTGCACATAACGTTGTAAAAAAAAAATCCTTTCCGAGTATGTTCCTATATACAAAAGCAGATGGCATCCCATTTGTAGCCAGTTTCTCTCTTTTCAAGAAATAGCCTGAAAGGTTTAACTGAACGTTTCCATGGAACACTTGTTTATAAAGGCATAGCCTATGAAAAGGGTACTTATTTAGAGGAAGAGCTTATTAGGTTTGCTCCTTGCAAACAAACTAATAAAAGAATCCAACTGGCAACAAAATCTTTCTCCAGATTCAACAGACACCTGTGTATCAGCATCAGGACAATACAACTGCATTCCTGCCGGGGTTAGTTCGCCATAGTTAGCTAAAGTTGCTTTGAACTCTGTATTCAGGACTAACATGGGGCAAATAAGTGTGGTGGTTAGATTACAAGAGAAATTAAGACCACCAGCAAGAACACTCCCCTTCCCCAACAAATTTTTCCTGCCCCTTCCCACAAGCCTTTTCTATTGCCTACTCCTGTTTCTAAATGCACCTACCAAGGCTAAGTGAAATATCTTCCTCTGCGTTCAGTTCAGATTTTAGCAGCTTTTAACATTCATTTCTTAATGCAGTGTCAGTGTGATCACCCCTTGCTCTACAGAGTGGTATTGATTTGCAGTGAGAAGCAGAGAAATGCCTGGTAATTCCTCTATAATTTATTCTAGCTCTAAAGCTTTTCACTACAGTCAGAAGACTACCTAATAGCCTAGTCAAAATGAAGACAAATGTCTTCTATGACAGAAGACTGTGGGAAAGGTGGCATGAATTAAAGAGTATGGAAATAAACACCTTAAACAAACCACCTCAGCGGGAGACTGACATTGTCTGTCTGCCAAGGAACCGCAGACAAGATGCTCAGAAAAGCCCCGTAATAAAGAAAAAGCTGCATATTGTTCGAGGGTTCCCGTGTCAGCACCATCCCTGAAGCCAGAAACATTAATAAATTGTCTTTTGCTTTTTACTGAGGAGAAGGGGGTTAAAATCAAAACAAACAAACAAAAGTATCTAAAGAAGATCACATTTACTGCTAGTTGAAATCTGTCCATGCCAAGTACTGATGTAAAATGCTGGGGTTGAGGGTTTCTTGGTTTTGTTTTTAAAGGGGTAACAGAGTCCTACAATTCGGCCTCAGACTCTCCTTCCCACAAGCTCTCCACTGCACCAACTCAGAAGCCAAGCTTGCCAATTTGATGAGGTAATTAGCCTTGCTTACCTATTTACTTAGTTAGATCTACCTTTTTCCTCCTTTACATACTTGGAAACCACTTTACTAAATTTAGCAACAATGAAATGTACCAGACTGACAGCTGTCAAAAAAATGTATTGCCTTGGTAAGCAGAATTTCGACGTGAGCAGTCAAAATGTAAGCTTTTCTATTGTATCACCAGGGCAAACACTTTCCAGCTTCCAAGTCTGCAAGCATGTACTGGCATTTCATTCCAATACAGGATGAGACCCAAATACCGCAACAACCCGCTACAATCTGACTTTAACAGAAAGAAACCTGGTGGAGTGGGCCGTGGAAGGCAGGCACAGGAACGTACATCACGCTCTATCATCCCCTCAGCCTAAATCATCAGTGGACTAGGACAGAGGAGGATGACAGGCGGACTGCACTACAGCCATGATGCAGCCTGAGGTAGCGTCTGCTGGAAAGACAATAGTCTGTTCTCCATGTCTCTGCAGTAAACGGCCTTCCCGCTGCAGCTACCAGCTAAGATTATAAATCAGCACGTTTTGCAATATTAAAAGCCACTCCAGCTGCAAAGGAACCAAGACCATAAATTCTTTTCAGTGCACCTCTGAACAGCATCGGGCAGTAGTGAGGCTTTCCTGAAGAACGATAGACAGCTGTAAAATAGCTGCTTCAGGTTTGGTTTCTATTACAGAAGGTGGAAAAGACGTGTACAAACTAATTAAAGATCCACGAGGAAAACATTCATAAAAGGTTTTAACTCTGTGTCTTAAAAAGATTACATTTTGTATTCTATTTGATGTTTTTACATTTTAATTAAGACAAAAACCTGGGCTGAAGAACATCTCCAGGTCTCATCTCCCCATTGCTATTAATGCACTTCAAGTTAACAGTGGGGATACAACTTGAGGTATTTGTCAAAAGGATCAGTGGGCTAACTAGAGGTTTAGGGAATCCGCAGACTAGCTCTTCCTCACACAGGCATCAAAAATGTCATTGCTAATCTGTTTCTTTTCTCATATGAAGTCAAGCGGCTCGTAATCTGCAGCTGATCACTTGATTTACCAAAAAGGAAAGTAGATTACTTTTTCTACAACTCAACAGCAGCTGTAGTTCCCCTCATGTGTTACCCACACAAGCTGCATCTCCGTTGTACATGAGACCCGGTTATTTAAGAGCAGGTTTGGAGTGGAAAGGCAAAAGGAACATTGTTGTATTTGCCATGACCATTAAAGGATCCTTGAATTCTCAGGCTAATGATGATCAACAGCTGCAATTATTGCTCAGTGGTTTCACTGAGACTTGGACTTGGAATGTGAGAAGAGCATGTTATAAAATTTCAATGGATGCCACCGGTAGAAGAACCAGAGTTACTTTTCTTTAAGTCCGGTTATGTTTGACATGAACCAAGAAGGGAGCCTGCTAGCCCGCACATTGTCTGGAACAGTGGACAAGGAGACAGTAACAAGCTATACTACATATCTCCAAGACAGGACCCCTAAGAAGTGAAGCAGATGTGAGAGCTTCATGGACTCTCTTGAACAGATCAGGAGATGATATATACTATTCTATCCCTCTCTACTTCACACACCAAGTCCAGACATACTTCTGGTCTCCGGTGTAACCAAGACATTCTGGACCAGGGGTGCCAAACTCATTTTCACCAAGGGCGACATCAGCCTCGCGGTTGCCTTCAAAGGGCCGAATGTAAATTTAGGACTGTATAAATGTAACTACTTCTACATTGAAAATGAGTTTGACACCTCTGTTCTAGGCCTTGTTTTCTGTCCAGGTATAAAGATATTCATATAACAAGAAGCAGCTTCATTCCTCCAGGTTTGAAGGAAAGATGAAAAAGAATTGTCATGAGGCAACTGGAAAACACTGCACAAGAAATATCGTTTTAGCCCACCGTCACTAATGGTAAAGCTTATCTTAAAGACAATGATTAAGTTAATTTTGGTCCAAATTTAAAATAACAGAGTGAATGTTCTGTGCTGGCTGGGATCAAAGTCTACAAGTTCCATTTGCAGCTCAGCCACAGACTGCTTCAAAGCCCTGACAAACTCATTTCTTTGCTCAATTCACTTTTTCCTCTTTTTTTTTTTTTTTTTTTTTAAAATGCCTCAAACCTTCTGTTTGCTGTGGATAAAATAAAATGAGATTCCTTATGCTACATTATATTTGCTGGCACAGCAGACTATCTACAGACAGTGAGATATGAGTGCAACTGCACTTCGAAATCTTGCCATAAACACACTTCATAGTTCCGACAAAAACAAAATGCCATTTGCCTACATTATTATCAGTAGTATTCAGACAGTCATACTTTACAGTGTACCACTGTAAATAAAGACACAAAGAATTCAAGCTGTAAGGTACAATGCTGAGGAGAAAATGCAAGAGATTCTATCTTGTCAATGTATGTAACACTAACCACTGCCTGCCCCCGAGCATTCCATGATCTCAAGTGCTTGGAGCCAGGAAAACGGAGTGTTCAGGGTGACTGGGGAGGACGACACCCAAAACCACAGCTACCACCCTGAAAAATCAAAAAAGAAGCTCTCAGCTTGAGTTCGCTGTCATGTTCCTGGCAAAATGTCTGCTGAAGCACTGCGGAGAATTTTATAGGCCTAGAGGAGGCACCGACGAAATACAAACAAATCAATGAATACCAACAGTGAGAGATAAACAGTTTCAAATGCTTCATACGAGAATCACTTTGCAGCCAAATTCATTGCCAAGATGAAGACTTGGAAGGCTCCTGTCAGGCTATCTCCAATTACAGTGCTTTATGAAAGCACAGGACGCCTTGATGAGAAAAACCAGTGTATATATGGGCTCATCATCCTCGAGCAGAAAGCACCGAGGTAAGTACTGGTTATGGATATGTGTGCATAAATAATGGGTGTTACTGCATGTAACCTTCAGTTTTCATTTATTTTGTACTGGAGTTTGTGGGGGTGTGTGTAGAGATTTGTTTTATGTTATAAGCTTTTGTCTGCCACAAAATCCTGAAGTGTTCTTGCACTGTGTGACTGAAAAAATACCTTCGAAATACCTTCAAGCAATGAGTTTAATGGAAAACCAGAGTTTCTAGTGCCCGATGCTGTACTGGGGAAAAAATCCCAACCATCATTGATGACCTCACAATTACTACTGGAGGCACACACAAGCTAGAAATACAATAATATTTTATGTTTTCTTTTGTATGCGTAAAAGATAGTAGGAAACATTCTAAAGACCAGAAGAATCAGCTGTCAGCCAAAACTCTAAGTCAGTTTTGCTACTGATACCCTGTAACATAAGATACACATCTGAAAACAGCTGTGTGGTTTTGTTGAGTTTTTCTGTTTCATTTGGTTGCTTTTTTTTTTTAAGTAGATTTTAATTTCAGTAAGAAAACTCACAGTTACTAATAAGATATAGCCTGTGTTCTAAGTAGTTTTTTTTAGATGGGTAAATCCGACAGCTCCAGAAAAAGCTGGTTTATGTGTTTTGTATTTTTAAATGAAAACCACAACTTACTTTGTCCTATTTAGGTATTAAATATATACATATATGTATACACACATACACAATACACACACATCTATAAACCAACACACCCCAGTCTGCCAGATTTGGAAATCAGTCAAGTCAAAAATCAGATTCCTAGATTTTTATCCCAGTGATGCCAACTTCACAAGTTTGACTTATGAAGACTGCGTATAGTTTGGGAACTATGGGCCTACAGATCTCAAAGATCATGATTTGAAAAGCATGACATTAAATTTAAACCTTGGCCTGTTTCCTTGGATCTCCATTCTCCTTTAAACCCAAGCCTGAAAAACTTTTCTTCCTCTCTTTTCTTCCTCCCCTGTCAGCAGTCCATAAAGGTAGTTTGTGTAAGCACATGTGCATGTTTTAGTCAGAGGACAACACAGAAACAATAAGAAAGCCTTCAGTTCTCTCTCCAATACTCGGCACCCAAGAGGCTCCAGCGGCCTACAAGCAGAGTTGTGAGGAAATCACCTTTCAGCCTCTTCAACAAACAGCCCTCGACAACTCTAATTTTTAGAAACTTTTGCTTCTTTACAACCTCTAACAAAGATCTACTACATTGAAACAACAAGCACTTTTCAGAGACCTGTGACCTGGCCGAATTTTAAGAGTTTTCATTTTAAAATGTCCTCTTTGCCTTCTTAGATTCTAAAGCTTGTTCCAAAACAGAGATACAGACCATCTGAACGAAATGGGTGTCCTTTCTTTAACACATTTTCTCCTAATTTTCTTTAAAAAATCACATGAAACTTATAATTAAAAATTACAAAGAAAGGTTGTGTCCCAAAGCAGACATGAAACACAGAAACATCAGTACAAATGGTTCAGATGTGGCAAGGATACAATTAAAAACATTTTTGAAATGGAAAATGGAAGTTCATTGAGAGGTCTTAGCACAATTTCTTTACAGATCTTAGGTGGCTTGCTCTTTTAAAAGTTATCTGTTGAACAGGTATAGAACAAGGAACAATGATAAACAAATAGTCTGCTGACAAAAGAAGAGGATCTTGGCAATGTGAACACAGGAGGAGATACTATCTAGCAGAACCCTTCTTTCTTCTGCTCTTCTAAGTATTTCTTCAGCCCCTCTCCTTCAGTTTGAAACAAGAGTGGAGGGAATAACCTGCCAAATAACTTTGCACCTTATCTATTTAATAGAAGCCAATCTCTAGGAAGGGGAAACTAAAACCTTCCTGGTTCAGAATTTCCCAGCTTAGTTTGTGCCAGACACTGGCACCATCAGCATTTACTTCTTGTTCTGTTTTTTCAAACTTCTTTTATCTATTTGACTGCTCCCTGAGTTTGTTTTTTTCGCAAGATCTATCATTTCAGCTACCGCCATACTCACAATCTTTGAAATATTCTTTGAAGTACAGAGATGGCAAAGGGAATCAGTTCAGACCAAAAGGACAGCAAGGTTTCAGATGTCCGTATTTTCTCATTTTATCTAAAGTTTATTTTGCCATCACAATCAGCTGCAGTACTACTTCTGCAATTCCAGGATTCACTGAACTTCTTTTAATACAAGTCCTGCTATTTTTAAAGCTTTAAATGAGATTCGCAAATAATTCGCCACAGACAGAATTTACCACCATTCACCAACATATGGGATGAATGACAGAAAGTAACAGAATAAAATGTGGGGAAAAAAATAAAAATCAGACTTATACAGAAGTAGTATGTCAAATACGATTTTCAGCTGCATGAAGAGATTTAGTTAGGAAGTAGATTATGGCTTTAGTTCCAAAAGTATGGCACGCTCTTCAGAAAAGTACTCAACTTCAATACACTACATTTAAGGCAGCCACTCAGCAAAAATATTTTTTTAAAAAAAATCATTGCTTAAGTTAAAAAAAACAGTGCTTTTAACAGTTAGTTTAGTTGTATATTTTAACAGTTTATTTATTTATAAATTCTGACCACGTACACAAAAGAAGACTAAAAAAAAAAAACCAAACTGAAGATGCATACACTCCTAAAACTGTCTCAAGTGCATGAAGAAATTTTAAGCTAGAAATGTCAGCCTACTGAGACAAACAGGACACCTGAAAACACCAGTTCCAAAAGACAGGTGCATCTTCTAGGTGGAGGTAAATTCTTTAACTCTCATCACGGTGAATAACCCTGCAGCTGTTCTCCCATGTTCTCAGCAATATCGCGCCATACAGAACTTCTGACTCTGTAGGATAAGCAGCAGCTTTTCTTCCCCCTTTCCCAGCCACATCTCACCACTGCTTCTGGGAGGGCTCCTGGTTTCAGGAATTCGCACATTCAGTGTGATTGCTGCCGTCTTGCTATGCCTGGAACATCATGGACCTGACGAGCTACTGGCATTTGGCTCCGAGAGCAAGCAGAAAATACTGCTGTAGGCGAGAAGTGCTATAACTCTTCTTTATTTTACCCCTTCTAATGTGTTTTCTCTGTTTCTCCCCTCTCCAAACTGCTTGTAGCAGCTATGCAGCAATTTTTCAGCTTCGGAGGAAAAACCAAAACCAAAATTCAGGCCTGTATTTTACAAGCCAAACAAACAGATACCGTCAGCAAAAGACAAGGCAGACATTCGAACTCGCAAGTGCTGCCAGGACAGAGAGCAGCTCGCCTCTTCAGACGAGCAGCCGGTCTTTTGAGACCTCAGAGACAAACCAGACAAAATGCTGGACAGGAGCAAAAGGTACAGTAACAGTGTGGGAGTGCTGGAGCCTAGGATAAGAACACAAACGGGGGGAAAAAGGCTTTCTGAATGTAGTAATCTTGCAAAGCCCAATTTAACTCATAAAAGTAAGTAATTTGAAACTGAGCATAAGATTTTATCCTTCTTTTCTCGTGACTTCTAGAAATCACAGAGTGCACCACACGAACTCAAAACTGCAGAAAAAAATACGGAAAAACTGTACTTTGATACTTTCTCCATCACAAGTTTCGACAGAGCTTAACTATGCAAATTCAATTTACAGCATGCTATATATAGTGATAAATTTCTGCATGTCACATGGAAAACTGTTTCCATCTTTGATGCCATTGCCTTCCTAGGATGAGAGAGAATAAGCAATACCACTCAAAACCAAAATTAGCTCAGAAAATAAGAGATACAAGAAAGGGACAGGTATTTACAAAACCATTTTCCGGGTATGTTAGACAGTTATTAAGATGGATTTATTTTATATGCTACAGCTTCTGGCATAACCTTAGAAGAAATGGCTTGATCCTGCAACTGTTCTTCACACAGCTTAATCTTACTTCCTTTGAGGAGTAATGTGCATGGTAAGAGGGTAAACAACGGAGGCCATGAGATCAAATAACTCAGACAGATGCCAAAGTGAAAATACTATTAGCAGAACCGAGTCTAACTGGGTGAGAACCAGGTACAAATAGGACTGAAGACATTTGTTTTTAGAATTCTTGTGGTGCATTACATTCCTCTTTTGGGCTGTCAAAGCCATGATGACAGCACGGGCAGCAGAACACAGAAGATGGAATCAGAGAATACTCTTATCAGATGCTCCCGCTCTCTGAAATAACCACTGCGGCAGTGGCAGACAGACACACATTGCCCTGTAAAATCATGCACCGCCTTCTAAACTGCAAGCCAGCCAGCACCATAGCACATCGGTGACAAGATAGTGAAAATTCAACTCTTGAAACAGCTGCCATAGTGGAAAATAGGTAGACTGCACTGGGCCACAACTACAGAAACAGAGTTTTTACTTTTCAAAATATTACTGCTGTCATGCAAAAGGACTCTGGGGTCAGACCTCTCCAGTGAAGCCGTCAAAAATGGAAGCAATTAATTTGTCATTACTGAGTTTATCAGCCAGGATAAAATGAAACGTGCAGGAACTGTACCCTACGAAGCCTCAGATAAATGGTAATTTGCTCAGTGAAAAGTTCATGAGGCAAAAACAAGACCTCTGATACATAATACATCGTGGCTAAGAGAGTACAAGGGCGGCAGTGCCTCTGAGAACAAGCTTCCTTCTGAGTCACAATACATTCAAAGTTCCAACTAAGATGAAAGTTAATTTTTTTACGTCTGCTTACATTTGTGCTGAGTGCACAGTGAAAGGTGATGCAGATGAGAACTAGCAAGAAAATGAGAACATGTCAATATTAAGGAGCAGGAAACCAGTAGCCCAAAAAAATAATGTCAAGGAAATGATCATCAGGGACAACGGCAGGCTACTACAAGCACTGAGATATACAAGTATACCTGTAAATCTTGTGAGCTCATCAGCTCTCATGACCTTGATTTTTGCACAAAGTGTTAAGTTTTATCCCACTTTCTTACTTTCCATTAATTTTCCACTTCCTACGTATTCAACAGAACCACTCCTGTGGCTCACAATAGCGTGCTGCAGCTGCCTGAAGTCCTGATGCGGCCTTACACCCTTCAGTAAAGGATTATGACATCTTTCACTAAAGCGTTTTTGAGTTGAAATGTTTTGTCTTACGGCTCTCAGCAGAGAACTGCAGGGTTTCATGAATCATTGCGAAGATGGAAATAACCTGCTGTCAGCAATCAGACTGCAATTGTTTCGCATAAAACCAGAGGAGAGACGTATGAGGAGCGGTCCCGCTTTGCGCTGCTTTACCGGTGGCTCAGAAAACAAGCAGCTGTGGAAGTGACAAGACCACACACCCTCGATGAATGAAGTGTTTTCACTGTGATTGCTTATGTTCTTTTCAGAAAGGTTCATTACTGGAATTTTCACTATTAGGGGCACTGATCTGATTTCCAGCAGGCATCTTGCTATGTACATCCTGCTCCACATCCACATGACACAGCCCCGAATTCCACACAGGCAAAAAAATGCCATATAAACAACACCTCATTTCAGCTTGTTTGTTTTCTTTATGAACATACTGCAAATGGGTACATTCCAGCGATCTCTGTTTGCACCAGACATTGTTTGGGAGACTGGGGAGCACCGAAGCAGTGGCACTCCTCAAGAGACCACCAGCAAAGATGGCTTCATGGTGACAGCGTGTTTTAGATGTGTTAAACATGATGCCTGCGCAGTATTTTAGAAGAAGGATGAAGATAAATACATCAAGATAGGGAGACAGCAATGAGGTATCTCAGTGATTTTTATTACCTTTAAATAACATGCGAACTTGACAGTGCTAGGAATCGATACAAACCCAACTGATACAAAGTGTCTTCAACTACAGAAGTAGTTGGGGAGCACCAGAAAAAATGCACTTCTAGTTTTTCATGAGATCAGCAATAAAATCTGGTTGTGATGTTTTGAAAACATAAGCACTTGGGTGCTTTGCTAATCAGCTTTTGAAACCTGGAGTTTAAGACTTTGGAGCAAAAAACTGTTTTAATGAGCACAGCAAAACGAGATGAAGATTGTTTAAGTGATTAGCCATTTTTCTTTGTTCCATTTCAAAAGGCAGATCTCTGATACAGACCTAGAACATGTCCCAAAGGTAAATTCTTTAGGAAAACATAATGTTTCAAGGAATAAGTGACAGCATTCTGAGTTGTGATAATAGAAAATGTCAGATACTACTCTATGCAGCTGGTGAGTTTTTTCTGGATTTTATTTCCACACTCTTCTCCCACCATTTCACAGAATCACAGAATGTTAGGGATTGGAAGGGACCTCAAAAGATCATCCAGTCCAATCCCCCTGCCGGAGCAGGAACACCCAGATGAGGTTACACAGGAAGGTGTCCAGGCGGGTTTTGAATGTCTCCAGAGGAGGAGACTCCACAACCTCCCTGGGCAGCCTGTTCCAGTGCTCTGTCACCCTCACTGAGAAGAAGTTTCTTCTCAAATTTAAGCGGAACCTCTTGTGTTCCAGCTTGAACCCATTACCCCTTGTCCTATCATTGTTTGCCACCGAGAAGAGCCTGGCTCCATCCTCGTGACACTCCCCCTTTATATATTTATAAACACTAATAAGGTCACCCCTCAGTCTCCTCTTCTCCAAACTAAAGAGACCCAGCTCCCTCAGCCTTTCCTCATAAGGGAGATGCTCCACTCCCTTAATCATCTTAGTTGCCCTACGCTGGACTCTCTCCAGCAGTTCCCTGTCCTTCTTGAACTGAGGGGCCCAGAACTGGACACAATATTCCAGATGTGGTCTCACCAGGGCAGAGTAGAGGGGAAGGAGGACCTCTCTCGATCTACTAACCACCCCCCTTCTAATACACCCCAGGATGCCATTGGCCTTCCTCTGGCCACAAGGGCACAGTGCTGGCTCATGGTCATCCTGCTGTCCACCAGGACCCCCAGGTCCCTTTCCCCTACGCTGCTCTCTAACAGGTCGCTCCCCAACCTATACTGGAACCTGGGGCTGTTCCTGCCCAGATGTAGGACTTTACACTTGCCCTTATTATATTTCATTAAATTTTCCCCCGCCCAACTCTCCAGCCAGTCCAGGTCTCTGGATGGCAGCACAGCCCTCTGGTGTGTCAGCAACTCCTCCCAGCTTGGTGCCATCAGCAAACTTGCTGATAGTACACTCAATTCCCTCATCTAGGTCATTGATGAATATATTGAACAATACTGGCCCCAGTACTGACCCCTGAGGTACATATCTTCCTAGCATTTGATTTTCTTTTACAGTTAACATGCTAAGGCCCTAGAGAAGTCTCAAAATTACAGTCAAAACTCTGAATTCCAGTGTAATGCAAAAGACTACTGAGAAAGAAAAGTTTATCTGTATTCCTTCATAACTTGTGATTTTATATACATATTTGGTAAGTTTTACATTTGAAAGAACTTAATTAACCCTTTTCCAAAGTCATCCAGAGGTAACACCACAGGAAGTAGATTTTTCTCTTTTATAGGGTGTTTCTTTTAAGATTAATAGCTCAAATACCTGATCTGGAGAATTTAGCAATGAGCAAACACAACCAGTTCTGCAAACACCATCCACCCTCTGTCTTAGGCATAAAGAAACCTTTCAGGATGCTCAACGGACTTCATTTCTAAGAATCATGATGTAGAGATAACCCACCATCTACACAAGATGTTCTTAGTGGGAACCAAATAATCTGTTCTACACAGATTACAGAGAAACGCACATTATAAGACACACAGTTGTAATTCAATGGAGCTAGGAGCCACATCACAGACACAACATGATGCTTCTCAGTACATGTATGAAGGAACTGTGTTTTCGCCTCTGAGAAAATAATATAGTTACATAAATACATTATATGGTGCCCAAGGTTAAAATTATCTTGCTTTCCAGAGTAGTCACATTCTCAGACAAAGAGTTGTAAATTCCTTGCCAGCATTTGTTTCAAAAACATTAAACATTGTTCTACATCAGAGCTCAAGGCTCTAGATTGGGCCAGGGCAGGCAAGGGCACAAGGTAAGACAGACAAGGGAGAAATCAAATTAGACATCAGCTGTTCAAGTCACAGAAAGAGACAATAACAACAAAAACTTCTGCCTTTCCCTCCCAGATCCCTTTGTTCATCCCTCTCCTCGTGCAGTAGCATTACAACACTTCACATTTCCAGGTTGAGTTGTAACACGCTCAAGACAACCATTATACTACTAAGGTGTATGTGTATATTTTATTCTGATGTACTATGTGATACAGGATAGAATAATACAAATATTTATTTCCCAGATAAGATGTTACAGAATAAGCTATGATAACCGATGAGTAAGGTCTGTTTCCAGTCTAAGTAACCTCATAGCTGTTACTGTGACACATCCAAAAATCAGCTAAAAAAATGAACTCTCCCACAGCAGTCTGGTTTGAACTCAGAGTCAGTAAGTGCTTTTTTATCAGCTTGGGATCACGCCTCAGGAGACTTACACAGTTATTAAGCCTCTCTTCAGGTGCCCAAGGAAGTCAGAAATTCAAATGGAGTTTCAAGAAGAACAAACACATACTCCAAACCTATTAAAACAATTTAGGGAGCACTAAATACAGTAATTCCGTGTTGTAATTATATTAATGATGGTGCAAGGGAACTTCACATCAAGAAGCCTCAGAGAAGTCTAATAGTAGTTAAATACATTGGAAGGCTATTAAAGGAAATCTGCATTTATTTTATTTAAACCAGCTGTATAAAAGTTCCGAAGGAATAAGATGCAGTCACTACCATAAGCAAAGCTAAAAGTTGCTCAGAGTCAATTTGTAGCCATTTAAAAGTGAAATTCATGCACTTGAGGCCAAATAGGAGATGTAATTATCACAGCTCAGTTTTACTTATTTATTTAAAGTAATCCAACATTCCTCTGAAAGTAAACATTTTCAAAGGAAATATTTTCAAGTAAAACACTAATGTATTTTTTCCCCAAGAGTAAAACAATTAGCACAGTAGGTTTTAATCAAGTGGTTTAGATTCCCCTACCCTGAACTCTCCAACTACAAGCGTCACAAATAATATCTCTTTTCAGATATCAACAGGCTAAGAAATGCCAGTTGTAATTACACACTTTATGAAGTCGAAAATGCATTCACAGTAACAACTGCTCCTTATCCCCATGAACTCTCATAAACCTGGGCCAAACCTAATGGGTTCAGCTCTTCTGTAACTATACCCTGGCAGTTCTCAAGAGACTGTTTTGCAAACTCGCTTATACAAAACTGATTAAACAGCATCAATCTAGCAAGTTACTTGTAATCTAGAGATTCTAGAAGAATTTGAACCAGAGAAATGTAAATCAAAAAGCAGTAGTTCTATTATTGATTTGAGAAAGACTATAACAAATAATCTCACTTTGCAGACCTCCAGCAATTATATGGGAAGAGCACCATGATTAGTTTCCAAGTTCTGTGTCAAATCTGAGCAGCATAGTTCTATCCCTCAACAGCAGAATTTCTGAGCACTTTAAAGTCACTAAGTATCCCCTACTTCTTGCTTCAGAGACCAAATTACGCACTCGTTCATTACCTCTCAAAAGCGCCTCCATAGCTACTTCTAGTGGTCTTCCCAAAATAAAAATTCTCTGACCTGAACCCATGTGACTTTATACCAAACCTCATCTTAGAATACTGATTGTTTTATGAACATGAGGAAAAAAACAAACCAATTTCCACTGGATTTGTCATATGTCACTTACACCTCTGTCTCCACTTCAGTGACCACCCCACCTTCCAGAGTGGAACCTCTACTGTCCTCACTCTTCCCTGCCAGTTCCAGTACATCCACTCTAGATCTTTCCTCAGCTTCCACATGGATCCCCAAGACATCACACCGCTTCAAATGCCTGACCAGGCAGGAACAGCCCTGTTTGAGCTCCACGCACACCAACTCACTGTCAAATAAAGGGAAACTTGACAGTTCTCCCTGTCACTTACTCTGCAGAGGCAATAATATCCCCTACCAAAGCCTGCACAAAGTCTCTGGAAACTTATTATCTCTGAGATTTCAACCTCACCGTTGAACTGTAGCGTACACCTGCCAACACATTCCAAAGCCATTAGAAGGAGATACAGTGGCCTTTAGTGAATGTAAGAAAGTAGCCAACTGCCGTCATCTTCCAGGAACAGCTGAATAAGATTTACTGTAATTAAATGTGTGCATACACTTTATTAAAAAAAAAAAAAGAGAGAGAGAGAGAAAAAGGAGAAAAAATGTTTCCACCTCCATGATGTATCAATTCCTCTAGCCATAAGCTTTGTAGAGAATGTAGAAGCAATGATGACTTGACCCTGACGTGGCCTCCCCTTGTCTACTCCCTCATGACCTATTGCAGCATAACTATAAAGAGAAAAAGAGCAAAATTCAAAACCTTAAACCGGGCAATCGCCTGCTCTGGCGGCCTCTTATTCCCTAAGCATCTTTGCAGCAGCATGACTGCCGTCCCGGGGATGCTTTTCAGTCCGCCTGCTGGGCAGTACAAGCCTCCACTGCCAGGAGTGCGCACACAGTGCCACCTCACTCCTGGCGCAAATGCAAGATCACCCTTTCTGTTTCTAAAGGCAAACAGAAGAGAATGTTCAACCACACTAAACCTGAGAAATTGTTCCAGCTATTTTCTGTTTCCACTCACTTTCTCTTGCTGTCCTCGTACACCCAATCCACTTCCTGCAATTACAGGACAAATAACTAACGACAAAACCTCCACTTGTTGCAAATCATCTGTAGTATTTCAGCCTTTTGGTGCTGGAATGTGAACCTGCTGATGGGGGACAAACACTCACGGGACACGGCCAAGGTTATGAAGCTGCGTACGATTCCTAATAGCCCTGGCATGCTTCCAGCTATGTTAGGTTAGAGAGCGACATGGGAAGCCACCAGGCTGTTACCGAGACACCAATCACAGAACAATTTCAAAACAGACTTGGGGAAAGGGGGGAAGCTGAACACCTAGTCTGTGTGAAAGGTTACAGGGTATTTGGACTACATGCCACAGCAGGTTTTTTCCATCTCGCTTCTGTTGCTTAACACTTGAGCTTTAGGAGCAATACACTAAGGAAAAAATACCGATTGCTTTTTCACACCCTTAAATAGATGATAAAAGCTGTCGGAGAAGACGGATCCTGACTTGAGTCTTAAAATTCAGGTCTTGTCTATTCTAGCAGACCACAGTGACAAAGAACTAGTGAAACAATGAAACTGCAGTATGAAGAAGCAGCAGAGTGAATGATAATTAAGCTCTTGTTTCACTGCTTTCTTCTTCTTTCCAAATCTAATACCTAATCAACTTTTTGGGAAAGCAATCATTTTAATGGTTCAACAATTCAGACCCTGAGGTTAAGTACATGACCTCACAGTAAAAATCTGAGTCCCATAAGAGGTTCTCCATCAGGACTCTACCTAGTATCACACCACCAGCAACATATGAGGCGGCAAAGTCAATTCAATTTAAAATAAAGTTACCTGGAAGATTAATTATTCCACCTAACTCTTAAGGCAAACTCCTTTAATGTTCTAAATTAAGAACCTGAGGCAGAGAACACTTAAAACTGCATTCAATTGTTTCTTTAACACACAGTACTTCAAGATCTATGACATGTACTACAGGTTAAAGTGATTTTTAAATAAACTATTCGGAACAAATCTGACTCCCATAGTGTAAACCTTTACGTTTGTGATTACTGTCAAACAAAATCCAGCCTTGTGGTCTAGGTAAGTCTGTTTAGGACAAAGACTAATGGCCATTTCCATGTCTGGTCAATTAAGTCATTCTCCTGAGTCTGGAAACAACAATACATAGACAGTAAAGTCTGTTAGCTGAGGTGAAACGACCTTCTATAAATCATAGGATGCAATCTTCATCATTACCTTCTCTTGGCAGAACGCAAAATAAAGATGTCAGCATGAAAGAAAGAGCAAGAATACAAGGAAGATAAAAAAAAAAAAAAGACCATCCAGTAAGAAGGGACTAGCGTGGAAATTGGAAGATCGTGGTTCATCCTTAATCTGCCCATTCTAAACAGCTAGGACAAACTTCTTGTATTTGCCCTACCTCAAAAATGTCATGAATGATAGCTATCCCATTCAAAACAATCTTCACTTATGAGAGGGTGGATGGAGTCAGAACGTATTCTAGAAGAAAATGCTATTATGAGGAAAACATATTAGTTGAAACTAGCCAATGTATTTAGAAGTTGGAAGTGGAAGGAGGAAGAAGAAAAGGAGTGATAAAGCATGTGATTTGCCTTGCTTCCTAAAAAATTAAAAAATAAGAATAAAACAAAAAAGAAACCACAACAAAACCAAACCCAAGAGAACACAAACAGTCAGCTAATGTCATCCTGGCCAAAATATGCAGGAAAAAAAAAAAAGTTGGAACAGACTTCTCAAAGTACAGCAAGGAAGAACTAAGATGAGAAAGTTCTGTTCTTGCACATCCATAAATTCACTAAACCCAAATTAGTTTATATTTTTCTAACTTCAAACTGTTAAGCTGCATCTTTCCAAGAGGGGAAGAGGGTCGTCTTGTTCCCAGGGATGAGCTGCTGATGTATCAACCTTCAGCAAGGAGGACAAATTTGCGCCAGCTACAGCATCCCAGTCCAAGCGCTAAAGCTTTCACGTGATCTGCCTTACATGCCAGAAAGTCTGGGATTCAAAAATTGCATGGAGTAGACAGGGCCAAAAAAAAAATGGACTGTCAAGCTTACCTATCTCATGCCCTTTCAGAGAGGACAGATCAGTTTTAGGTAAGGCAAATAAGCAAGAACATACAAAAGTGGTGGTTTTGACCACTGCTACTGAAAATAATCAGAGCAGATCATTAGTTCTGGACTTCGTGTCTAATTTTATCTAAGAGCCAATGTGAAGATGGTTTTGACTACCTGGAGGTTAACTCTAATTTACTCTGCTTCGTTCTGCTGTGCCTGGCCACAAGCTGACACGGGTAGACTGCTGTTACAACACTTGAGATGAGCACATCAAAAACTACCTTAACTTTATTGCACGCTACTGTCACCGCACCATAGCAAACTCCATTGCCCTTTCTCCATCACACTCCTGCCGCTTTGTTAGTTCAGCCAGAGCTTCATGGCAGAGGCAGGATACCTTGGGTGAAACTCATTTATCTTCATAGGCTGACCAATAAAGCCTCTAGAGGGACAGGGGGTTTGTTTGCACCTCAGTTTGTACAGGGTACAACTCCCACCAAGCAGAGCAAATAAGACGCAATGGATACAAGTACTGCAACTGAGATTACATGAAGTGTTCATCTAGGGGCAAAATTTACAGTTGGTTGCTTTTGTTCAGGAAAAAAACAAAAACCAAACCAAACCAAAACAAAAAAGACCCAAACAAAATCCAAAAAAACCCACAAACAAACCAAACAAACCTCCAAATTTAATTCACCGAGGCCATTACATTTGCTCATCCGTGTTGGCACAGTTTTAGTGTAGGTTTGTAAAACATTTTGAAACGTTTCTATCTATAGTGCAACCAGATTTTTTATAACATTGTTTTAATCACAAAGCCATATTTCTGCGTACTAATTTTTATTGCCAGTTTCACTTACATGCATTAAACAAAAATGCCACTGAAGCCCAGTGAAAACATGTATGAAATTTCCCTATGAAGGTCATTGTGCAATGAAAAAGGGTTATAAATGACACAGTCCATCAATATTTAAAGCCTGCAAATAAGAACAATTAAGATCAACTACAAAAGGGAAGTTAAGCAAAAATCACAGGGAAAGGAATCACACCTTCAATTGATTTAAAAGGGCAGTAGAAACCTTGGCATGTGATTTACTGGCAGAAACTAAGCACTCTAGTGTGGGCTAGTTGTAAAGAAAAAATATTGTCATTTTTTTTTCCAGTTTGAAGTCTAGTGCACTGAATCTTAAGAAAGCAAAGGTTCACTCAAAGTGCAAGCTTCTTTTGATGTTAAAGGGAAAAAAATTAACCTCATCCATATCTTCTATATTAAAAAGTTAATTAATGAAGGGCTAAGCATTTAATTCACTGGGATGGTTCTGGTTTTTGTCATTTTTGCATAGTTAACAAGATCATAATTCAAACAGGTCACACATTGTAAATATCCTCACTATATTGTTTTCCTTTCCTCTATAATTAGACCACCTTTTGTTACCAAGAATCCTATAAACTGTTTAACTGTGAATGGTTGTAAACTGCTCGTATTAAAAATTAGGCATCTCCTCCTCCCAACTTTGTACAATGGGAACTGCATCCAAAAAAAACCCCCCAACTATGGCACATAAAATCAACATTACATCTCTGACACCTCTTTCTGCAGGGGTTTGACCCACATTACATCATCCGCACACTTTATACCGCTTCTGTCTTTTTCTCCATCCACACAAATTACTCTTGCCCAGCCGTCGACCAACAAAGAGAGACGTACAAGCTCACTGACAGCAGGACAGATTCAAGCAGTCCAGCTGCCTCTGGAAAGAAAATCTTTTGAACTTGAGCAGAGCTGCGGGCCGGGCCGCACAGCAGCTATTCCAGCAGCTGCTTGGAAGCAAATGCAAAAGGTGCCCAAGTCCTGCAGCTCGAGCCAGCACAGCAGCAGCGAGGGAGCCCTAGAGAAAGCACACAGTTTCCCAAGAGCCAAAACAACCCAGGGGTTGCACTGCTCTTCGTTCTTTTATTTTTATTTTTTAAAATTTTTAAAAAATTAAGGTGCTTTCTGCAAACTCCAGCTAGATACAAAGGTTCTTAGGGGAAATACAGCCCCATTCCGGAATGAACTGAGTCACTGCTGCCCCCCACAGGTATTTCCAGGGTTTTATTCAGTGTATTTGCTTGGTACTTAAAACTTTTTGCCATCCTTCTACCCTTTGAAATCAAACAGCAGCGACAGCATTCCACGTTCTTTTGTATTGCTAGTTACATTGCATATTTATTGGAATAAGCAGGGTCATGAGATTTAGGCAGAATTACTTTAGCGTATGGGTATTAAAACCCCATGAACTGACAAGGTTCACCAAAGCCATTAGTAGGATTAGTGGATCCTAGCAACAGATTTTTGAACAGGCTCCCTATGAAGGGTACAGTCCTCTTAAATACACAGAATTTATGGAGAGGATCGTTTGAACTGCTTAACCAGAGATGGCATCATCTGTTTTCTACAGTATTAGTGGTGTGATCAATAAGGTACAGCAAAATGCTCGTGAGAAGTCTCAGAAACCTGCCATGCTTATTCTCAGGCCAGATGGACCAGAATGGGGAATATACATATGCAGTTTTAGGAAACAGCACTTTCAGGTTATGTTTTTTCCTACTCATCTGAACAGAAAAAATTGTAGGAAGGAATCTGTGTGGGTGATCACATCATTCAGCCACCTATGGGAGACTCAATTATTTTCCTGAAGTTAAACGCGGGTGGTTTTTGTTTGTCTGGTTTTAAATTGCAATTTTGACAACAAGAGCTCTTTGGCATACTCTACATAAATTCTGATGCTGTAACTGTTTTCCAAGAGCACACAGTGTGCTCTCATCCACTGTTCACCGTTAGTCTAAACCCCCCCCACATTTTTGCCTGAAAATGTGGAGTTTTAGTTGACAAAGCATAGCCATTCTGTTCCACAGGAAAACACACTTGCAGAAGCAACTTCAGCCCTCTCGCGCTTCAGGTCATTTGGTCAGAGAAGGAGATGACGGATTTGCACAGCCCCCAGGAAGAGCTGCAGGCTCCCAGTTTGCTCTTCTTGCTGGTGGTGCCGTCAGAGCTACAGCTGAGGCAGCTGGATAGGAAAGTGAGGACAACCAGGATGGTACAGTGGAAGACAGATCTGAGTTCCCATTGTTAGGCGGGGGGGAGCAACCAAAACCATCCAAACCTGAAGGATTTAATTCAGATGAAACAGTAGTATTATTCAGAAGCAGAATGCAATAGAAAGGAAAATGGTATTAACAGATTTAAAAAGATGCTAAATCCTTGAGGGGATTATAGTCTCGATTAAGTGCTACAGAAAAAGATAGCATAGTTTTTCAGTAAGTACATCAGTGCCCTGTCAGTCTGCCCAAGACTTTGCCGTAACAGAAAGCACAGAGGAAAAAGCCACAGAGCTTTGCAGTGCAGTTCACTGGCGCAGCCCCATCACATTCCACGGAAGGGGTCAAACGGCTCAGACAACGCATCCCCAGCGCTAGCAAACGTATTTTAAAAAGGTGCCAAACCGTTGCCTTTCTTGCTGTCCCAAAACAACTGCGAAGCTCAGTCCAACATTCATTTGTACACTTCAAACAATATTTTTAGAGCATTTCATTAACTGACTAAAATTCTGAGGTTTCCCTCTTCCTATTCTCTACCGTATTTCAGAGTTTAAAAAAAAGAGATAAAAAAATCTCCTATAAAAATAAAATGGTATTTGATGCACTACCACCATTACAATAACTAAAAGAAAACTAAATCTCTCTATTGCAAACTACTCTCTACTTGCAATAAAACCCTTGGTTTTCTCCTTTTAACCCCCATTAAAAGATCAGAGGGAAAGCTGACATACAAGATTTGGCAGGCGCTCAAGAAAGAGTGGGTACCCCCATCAGACGTCTCTTGTTCTTAAACACTAGACATCAAGTAAAAATGAATCTTGGCCTGATATCAAACCTTAATAGTAATCTACAGTAATTTAGCTGTTCATAAATGAAAACATTCAACCTTTTAAATTTCTACCTTCAGGAGAAGTGAAGAGAAAGGCAAGAGTACTTTAATATTGAAAAACAGCTTGCAAAACAGCTAATTTCATTATTAGACTCCTTTAATCTTGTTCAGAGCACCCATACGGTTTATGGATACAGAGCCCGTATTCGGATATAGGGATTTACATCAATCTCTAAATTACCAATATTTCCCTTGAATCTTGGTTCATATTCAATTTTTCACTCACATTATTTTGCCAGGGTTTCTTTCCTGGTACTGTTGCTCTCCTCTTTCTTTTAAGAGAGAAATATTTGCTAATGATAAATATGATTCACTCTAGTCTGTCATAGAATATTAAATATTTATTGCATAATCAGGAGAAACATCCTAACTAGAAGCTGGTAAATCACCTTTACCTTTGGTATAGTGCAAAGCTTAATATCAACACTGTAAATCACGTCAACATTGAAAGATGGCTGGCTTGCTAGCATGATTAAAAACGGTCATGTATTACAAGGTTTGGAAATCTAAATTATTCCAAATTCACATTCAAGTCAGTTCCGTCAAACCTCTAGACTTGACCTAATGCTGTGCTCTTTATTTCTTCTGATATTTAAAAAAAACACCAACAAAAACTGTGAAGTTAAATAATAGCACCCACGATCACTTTGGCGCTAGAGAACAGTCCCATGAATGCTTTTGCCGTCAGAATACCAACAGCGCATTTCCTTAACGGTTTGGAAATCTAAGGTCTTAATTGACTTGAGGAGAGAATCTGTGCTCATTCCCGTGGAAGTAAAATATAGCCTTGAGCTTTTCCAAGCCACCACACCATATTAACTGTGAATTTATAGCATCCCGGTATCTTACGCCACCTCCTCTCCTCTCACAGAGATGCCTTAGATGCTCAGGTAGGTATATGGGTGTCTGTATAGAGAATGTGATCTGACAAAAAATAACCTCTTTTTTTTTTCCCCAGCAATAACTCCAAAGACAAAGCCAAGATGTAATTTATACACGGACTCTAGCTGGTTAGATTTAATGCTAGAAGTCACTGCTGAACAAACCAATGGTATCTCCCCCACAGAGAAATCCCTAACTTCTTAAGAATGTACGCAGATACAGACACCTTGAATTTATTACAACCCTGCAATAATCATAAAAGCTTTGTTTGGCAGGTAATCCTAGAAAGTCTTCTCTGTTATCTTCAGAAACATTATATTTTAGTATAAAGTGGGCTTTTCTCTTTCAGTACTGTAAAAAATGCAGACCATTTGACCTTTTTTCAATTCTAATATCAAAAATGGCAAAATGTAGATCCTGAATAAGGCTGCTCAATTTAAAAAGAAATCACTACGTTGGTATTAAATGTGCCCCGTTCTTATACATGGGATTACCATACTGTATATAAGTGCTACCATACATGCCTTCGCAAAGCATGTACAGAATGGGAGTGTGTATTATGGACATTTTCAAGGGCACAACATTAATTAAATTCCAAAGACTCAATAAAATCAACAAGAATTGGCATTTAGCTACCACGTGTATCTCCTTAATAGTCATCCATCACAATGTCAGCTTGGGAAAGATAGTAACTTGAAGTATTACCACCAATTTAATATAACCTTAATTAGCTACCAGTATTGTTTGCCGTAATTTAAATTTTCATTCCATGATGAAAGACAAACAGTCTTTCTTCATAACAGATTGCTATTACTGCAAATCATAATATACTAGAGATACTTCAAGAAGAATCTAAAAGGTTCATCTATTAAAGATTTAAACACAGCTTTTTAGCAAGTATTTTTAACGAGCTTGGTTCAATAGCCAATTACAAAAGATTAATGGAATAAAGACTGGATGGAAATGCCTTAACAACTGAAATATATTGATTGCAGAATATTTTCTGCCGTAGCGGTTCTAAAACCTTAACATTTCTACTGTGGACTTGACTTTCATATACTAAAAAAACCACAAGCAAACAAGAATTTAGTGCAATTTGTAATGTAACTTTGTTACTATATAACATACAGAGGGTCAAACAAAAAAGAAATGGAGGATGTGAGGACATAAGGAACACAACATAAGTTAAATGTATGTTTCTATACATACACCTTTCACCAGGACATAATAATGTCACTCCTTGAAATCGAAAGGGAATGTATTTCGTTATGAATTTTATTTAAAAAGTTAATTTAAGAAAAAAAAAAAATCAGCATCTGAAGTTGGAGCAGCTGTAATAATATGAAAACAGCCAACAGTTGTTGATGTTCATATATACAATGACTACTCAGAGTTGGACAATTATATACAGTGTAGGAGTTCTACAGTTCCTATGGGAAAAGGGAGATTTCATCAGTTAGAAGTATGCTTTTTAGAATAAAATATTTTATATAAACAGAAATTCACTTTTCTTTGAATACAGAAAATAGCACTAGTAAAGTATATAATGTACACAGAGTTATTATTGAAAAAAAAATCTAACAAACGCTACTGCTCCACTAAAATATTGTTGATGATTTCAGAGCAAAGGAGAAAATGTTAAAAATTGCAGAATCAACAGTTATGTGATCTGGAATCACACATGGCATACCAGAAAGAGTAATTAAAAAAATACATATATCTGATTTTAGGTAAATCTGACTTCAGCAGAAGAAGAAAAAGAAGTTCAGCCCCTGTGTGTTAACTATATTGAGTCAAACTGAGGGGCTATTCTAGTGGGGACTCTCCTACTGAAGTGACAGCTCAGGTTTTAAATTGCTTCTCTTCACTCTGATCAGTGTATCAATGCCTCAAAATGGTCACAGCAACTGCAGTGGAACAGAAGAAATACACTATTTGTCAGTATTTAAAAATCAGAATATTAGAAAAAATCAGAAAATTATTCTATTTCTCCTTAAATCCTTGGGTCATCAACCATACATAAAATACTAAGAGTGATACTCCACGTGTTTGCATGTTCAGAGTACGTTATTAGTATATGTTGTGACTTGAAGGTAAATGAATTGATTTGACTTCTAATTCCATTTTTTCCTCTTCAGAAGTAGTGGAGACTTCAGTTTGAAAGACTGCAAGAGCAACTCTTAGTTGCGGAACTCTTGGCAATATGGACATTTACCAGTGGGGGTTACTGAAACAATTAAAATACCTGGCAATAATTAGATTTTGCAAACCCTGCCCAAATTTAGACCATACGGACAGAAGCAGTATGTTATACTAAGTGAGTTATATTATGAAGGGCAAGAAGCTGTGTTCTATTTGCCAAACACCTACAAGCACGAGAGTGAAGAGTGTATTGTGAAGTAGTAAGGAGTATTTTCACCAATTCCAGGCCTAATTTTCCTTCAAAGCATTAAGGAGGGAGATTCCAACCAGCCAGCCCACAGGGTTCAGCTGAAAACAGCATCGTACGACTAAAGGAGATGTTCTTCGAGGAGGGAATATGCTGCTTCTTTTAAGTAGAACTATCCCAATATAAGCATGCTTTCTTTTGGGCAAAACTTGCCATAAATCACAAGTGTAGACACGTTTGATGCTTCTCTTTTTCTACTAGAAAGCTACAAAGCCTACCCAAGAAACCTTTAATGAGGTGCTGCTGTAACACTGGGATCCCCACCCTGCCCTGCTGCAGATGTTGGCACCAGTATTACTGCCTGCAGACTTAGAACAGCTGTTCATTAACTATAGTTAGAAGGTGGATCTTCTCAGGATTCATGTACGGGATCACTGGTTTTACCTCTTAAAACATGGATCAACTAGTAAAGAAGGGCATGGGGTATCCTGTCTCGAAAGCACATCACAGCTCCCACCACTCCGGCCCGTAAGACGGGATGGATTTGCTTGGTATTTCAAATATTACAGTTATCCCTGCACTGACAGCAGCCAGGAGAGGGCAGGAAGGCCGGGAATATCCTTCTAGGACTGGAGTGCGGAAAGCTGGGAGCGGTTGCTCCACATTTACAGACACAGTCAAACCGAGGAGGAATTCGAACTATCCGGCAGTCTCTGCTCAAGAGAGCCGAAATGAGAGAATGTAAGTAGTGTTTTCCAAGGCTCAGGTGCAGCTGCAGCATAAAAGAAGAAAGCTGCAGGAACTCACTTTGTACTTACATTGTTAAAATTAAAATTAAAGGCACTATTTCAAGTAAACACGCTACAGAGAAACATTACAAGTATTAAAGATTACAACAGATACTACAGGCTTGAACATTAGGTATCCAATACATACAGAAATTATAATTATTTTAGACATCTTACGTAAGAAGTTGCTGTAGTGTTTCAAAAACAAGGCAAATCATAAAAGAAAATTCAGCCTACAAATTACAGAGGTCTTTATATCATTGCAGTTGTAAACAGTATTAAAATAATGTGATGAAATTACTAAGGTCCTCAAATACGACCTCCTGACCATTCAGCTCTGCTAATGGGAATGTAAAAACCACGGGGGCATAATTTAGAAACATTAATGCAGAAAGGGTTGCAAATGCTGCTAAATTTTTGGCTTTCAGGCAAACAGAATGAGAGGGGAAAATTCCTCCTTTCAAGATAGCACAAGTGGAAGTACACTACAAGTGGAAAGAGATTAATACTTAAAAGAGTGCTAGGATGAAGTTTGGGTGGTGTATGAAATAACAGACACAGAACAAGCACACACAAACAGAGAAAAAAATTATCTTCACCAAATAATGCCAAGGAGAACTATTATTTGCGTATGCTTTAGCTACTTATGGTACATTTATTTCTGGCTGGCTCATCTACCAGCTAGCACAGAAACAAAGAAAAAAACCCCACCAACTCACATATATGTTTTATATAATATAATTTTATACAACCTATTTATCTAAAACACACTTTTTAAAAAAATCAAGGAAATTCATCTGGAACTTCAGCAATGCAAATATTTTCTAAATATTTAGCAAAAAATTTGAGCAACAGTAGTTTCTGCTATGACTTTTGCATGAACAACCAAAGACAGATTTTATAGCAGGCTGACTTAGCTCCCTACCAATTCAGATCACAACTGAATTTCAGTGGCACTCGTCAAACTTACATTCAACTTATTTGCAGTAAATGAGCACCTTCATTTTTATGGCTGTTACATCACCCCAGCATTTACACCACCAAGCACTGCTGAGATGCAAAATACCAAACACCAAGTAAGAAATACGTTTAATAGAAGGATGGCCTTGAAATTCCATTTCCGTGTTTTTGAAAGCATTACTAGTCTCTACGAGATTTCACTAATAAGTCCATTATCACTATCAACTGATGCACTCAGTGATGAAAATCCAGTCTTTAACATGGTGGTTTTATCCAGAAAAGAAAAAAAAATCATCATCAGACTCCTCAGCAGATAAGAAGCAACACACAAATTAAGAGTATTTTAAAGTAAAATGCAACAACAACCAAGAAACAAGACCTTCTCCCCTTCACCTTTTACATTCTTTAGCTTTTTATGATCTTTTTGAGGCTATTATGCCAAAAAAAAGACCCTCTGCCCCCTCTTTAAGCATAAACTAGGCTGTGAAGCAGAGCTAACTTAACCTACTCTTCCTTCGTCATTTTTTTTTCTGGTTAGAGCAATTAATTTATTTTGTACAAAATAACTGGTACATTGGTGCTTGTCAGATTACTTTTGGATCATATTTTGGTTAACTAGGGCATCGATAATCGCGGTGCTCGTTTTGTCAGAGCTGAGTCGAGACAAAATTTGCCCACTTTCTCCATGCAAAACTTGGGGGGGGGAGCATTGTACATTTATTTCTCCCATTATTCATCTTTCTCCAGTGAGTTCAAATGAGCTTCTATCATCTCTTGTTTCTCATGGCCCACTCAGCTTTTTTCTTCCTTTGTAGTCAGTACACAGTTTAGAACAAAATGTCACCATTTTTTGCTGTCTGCTTGTCCATGCATGTACATGGCTGTTCACACTTATCTATATGTTAATACCAAACTATACCAGAGTTAAAATTTATGAAAAACTTTAACCTTCTTTTTGTTTGTTTAAGGGATGTAAGTCAAGTCATCTTTTGGTTAGCGCAATTCTTAGAGGGAAATTCAATGGGAACTGCAGGTGTTTACCACCTCAACGAATACAAAACAAAACAATCACTCCAAGTGTAAGACACTCTCAATATTCCCCCTCCCCCATAATATTTACTCAATCTAACCTCAGCTTTCCAATCTTAAATCCCACCACAACAGGACAGATGTCTCTAATTGTTTCGGGGGTGTTGTGCACATGTATTTTGCAGTACTTTGCATGTTATTGAGATAAACCCAGCAATTTAAGAGCTGCAGAGTAGGCTTTCTGTCAAGGGATGGATTTCTGTTAAGTCCTTATCTGCATATAGATGTTTATTTATGATCCTATTACCTGCGAAATTGTGACCAGCCCTTTTCAAATATTCCTTAGGGTCTCAATTGTGAAGAGTTAACAAACAGGCAAGAATAAAACCAGCATTTTAAATAGCCTGTGTCGAAATTTTATGCCTACTATGAATTGCTCTCAAAGAAGTGCCCCAAAAGTAACCAGGAAAAGAATGTTCATTTGAGGTGCAAAACCGCGTCTGGAGAAAAAGCAGCCCCCTGATGCCGAATCCTTCACCCCACAGTCCCTGTGAAGCAGCACGGCAGCTCGCCCGTGATAATATATGAGCAGGAAACTTCAAAGCAACGTCACAGCCTTGAAAGTGGACAGGTGAAACTAAGGGAGAAGCCAGCTATTACAAAGCAGACAAAGTCAGCTGGTATACATATTGCTGCTATTTAAATATCAAAACAAAAAAATGGCTGTTGCAGCTTACTTTTGTCTAAAAGAGACATAATATGGTGAAGTAACAACCAGGCACTTCAACAAGAGGTTGCTTTATTAGCCAAGTGCGATGTTCGGGATGCTCCACTCACTCAACAGAAGAAAACCCAAGTACCTAATAACCTGTTTATCCTCCACGGAGTATTTTTCAAACAAATATGTAAATAAATGTTTTTACAATACAGACAAATTCTGACAGCAAGCATCCATCTTTTTACTGAAGGTTTTGCAATTTAAAAACATCTTTTCCTTTTCCATCAGAGAACTTTCTCCCCAAGTAAAAGCTACCAGTAAATTCTGCACGCAAGATGACAGCACTTATTTCGTTTTCCTTTTTTCATTTCATTTTCTGCTAGTATGTTTACGAATAGCTCTCATAAAGGGCAAATCGTATTTCACATCAATTTGGAGTATTCACCTATAGATCACATACCAATGGGCTCCCACGAAAGCATGTATCCACACAGGTTTGTGAAAGACTATATACATATTTATCTCCATATAATCTATTTCTGGAGTTACACCAATGTGCATGCTTTTTATTGCCTTGAATTTCGGAATTACTTTCAAGTGTCTTTATCACTTCAATGCATCTTGGCAAGCCTGCTTCTACCCCATATTTTGAAATAACTTTGGAATTGGAAGACTCTTGAGAGATTTTTATACCATCTAACAAAGAAGCATGGATTTAATTAATGTGTATCTATCTTTTTGTAACTGGAGTAAACTTTGTTATGAATAATGTACTTCTCTGCACTCTCAATTTTCAAAAATTGGTTTCACAACAGTTTTCACAAAACGAATGCCTTCAACTTTTTGAGTGCCATGTCAATACCACACATCTCCTTAACATACACACATCGCCAATACCCCAGTGTACCTTTTTTGAACCTGCCTATTGTATACATTTCTTCTAACATTTTCATTGCTTATTCTAGCTTGAAGTTTAGCTTGAAACCCTCTGGGTCTTTCGAAGAGGAGACTTGCTAGGCACTGATAGATAATGCTTCACTACCTTCCTGCAGAAAAGCTATTACTTGATATCATTACCCGATTTCCTCTTGAAATGCTAAAAAGAGCCACCAAGAAAAACAAACATTTTCCAGAAAGTCTTTGACCCATCTCAGCTATCAAACCCTGTTTCCAATGAGGCATTCTCTAAACTCACTCATTCTGATTCCATCTGATTCTGCCCAGTTTACTGAGAGTAGTGCTAATTCTCCTCTAGCATGGAACATGATACACCTAAGATTATTTAACTTTAACATTTATTATTTAAATTGGTTTATTAACTGATCCTGCTCAGTGATATCTTGGTTTTGATCCCTGGCATTTTACACATAAAATAACTGTGAAGCTGGCGATGTCTTTGACTTGAGTATGGGTCTTCGCTTGCCAAGATCAGCATATCTCTCCCATTCAGATCTCTGCTTCTATCTTCCCTGCTTCCTCTCCCCTGTACCTCACAAGCTTCTCTGCCTGCCCCACGCTCAGGCTGCTTCTCTTTCAATCCAAAGGAGCATTTTCCACCTATAAAGGTCATCTCTCATCCACTGGAGTTCCACGCGCTCATGCAAGATACGTGGCAAAGGTGCACAACACGAGCCTTCTCTTGTTCTCTTCAGAGACGAGAGAAAAAAAGATAAACTTTGAAACTCTCCAAATGGAAATGCTTGGGGGACCTTAATAAGCCCCACTGAACCATCTATACACATTCCAATAGGAACTCTTCCTGCTATAAAGATCAATATTTGCAGCCAGCTACACGCACAGAAACATGGACAGTCCTCTGTGTTTTGTAGACCACATTGGTGTTAAAGGGTCAGCACGACTGATGGACGTCCCTTCATAAATACACGTGCATACGCTACCGCTGAGGCTGGTAGGCATGAAAAGGTTGCAGGCAAGAACGTACCATCAACCCAGAATTTGAAAGACTTCTTTAATATCCTTCCTAAATTTAAAACTAAGGACACTCAGTGTAGAGCAAACCCTGTAAAAAAAAAATTCCAAACAACCCTCAACCAGTAGATTATAAAGCATAATAACAACGTATCTTTTTTTTCCATAGCAGTAAACACTGACAGCAATACTTACTCATGGGACTCCCGCATTCACTATTTTTAAATAAGAGAATAAGAACCAGAACTTTGTGTTTTAACAGTCTACTAAAAGTTACTGCTGCTGGATTTAGGGTTTTGTTTTGTTTCTTAGACTTGTACTAATCTTATTTTTATTATCTACTTATTATTGTTCACCTAATTTAATTATCTTATTGGTTTACCACTGATAAAAACACATGCCTGGTTTTCCGATTTATACAACTTTGATAGCAGATCGAATTACCCTTGTGGTAAAACCAAGTTTTAAATTAACAGCAACAGCTAAGACAAATGTAACTACAGACCTCGCTACCAGTTCTTACAGAAAAATCTTGAGCATTTGCCAGTATTCCACAAGAAGGTTAGGATATTTCATTCTTGAGTTTTTTTGAACAGTAAATAAAGGGTATTTGTTCTAAGAGTGAACAGTCATTGACAAGACACCACGCAGAAATCTTTGTTCAGCTTAAGACAGGACAATTTTAAACCGTTATCAGGGAGAGAACATGACCGCACAGTTTAAATGATATGAATTCAAGACTCTGAGAGTTTCAGGAGGTTTAAACTGTCTTGAGTTTTGAATTCATATCATTCAAAGAGGTTTCTGAAGAGGTTACTTCAGAAAGCCAGGAAAATGAAAATTCATTTCAGGTGGCTACTGAGCTACCAACTACTATTTATCTGAGGTAGGTAAAAAAAGAAAAAAAAAAAAAAAAAATCACAAAAACCAAAACCAAATCAACCAAACAAAACAAGCACACAACACCACTGCCAAACAGGAATTCATCCGTGATGCACACCAGCAGTGGCCTTCAACATGCGACAGCACACTCTATACCCAGGCTTGCTGAACGCAGCGGCAGACTGCGTTTGTTGTTGATGTGTACGGTGTACCGCAGCCCAAGGAGGTTGTTATACTAGCTTTCGAGACACCAAATGAAGCCTGTGGGCATCGTGCTCCGCTTAACTTGCCCTGACGAATGAAGCTGCATATTTATCCAGCCAACAAGTAGAAAGGCTTCCAGTGTGATCTCTCACGATCGGATTCTTACATCCTACCCAGGCTGTATTCTCTGTCTCAGTGCCCTGTACATACAGGTAGATGTAAAACACACGAGTATCATCTTATCTCTTGACTAGGTAACAACTTATCTGTGTGTAGATACATATGTCTATATATGCACACATACACTGCATCTGTGTATCTATATATGTACACATGTACAGACAAGATATGTAGATATATTCACACACATCTACACATGCATGCACACATTCATTCATAGGCAGATGACCACTTCATAAGCCACATGTTTTCAGGACACCATTAAGAAAATTGCAGGAACTCAGAAGGCATTTTAGCTGTGAGGACACAGCATTCGTGTGGCACGTGGAGCTGAACGAAGGGCATCATGTAAATGTGGAACCTTAGAAAATACAGACTGAGGATTTCTGGTTTTAGTATTTCAATAACTTCCAGCTTCTGCAGAGGTATCATAAAACTGAACTTACAGTTCAAACATTGGGTACGTATGCATGAGGAGGAAGGTCAATACATTATACATTACAGCTTCAGAGCTATAGCTCACAGTATTATTAAGGAGAAGGGCTTGTGCGTTTCACCAAGGTCTGGCTGCCATGCAAATGCTAAATCCCTAGTGCTGGTGCTTCTGCAGGTAGTTAAGTCACACTACACACCAGCAGGAGCACACAATTACCAAGCGCTGTTGTGCGCAAAGCAGAAGGCACGGTCAGGTTTTTTGCTGCTGCAGGAAAGGCAACATTAAATGTTATATAAAGCTATTCCCTCTATATCCTCCATAAAACATAGCTACTGCTTAGACAGTATTAACTGCTATCAAGTTCGGCAAAGGGATTAAGGAGGGGACAGTCAACCATTTGACATGTGCGTACGCATATCAGACAGGAACCATCCCTACCATGAGAGTAAAACCCTGTACCAGCATTCATCACCCCCTGACTGATCCTAGGCAAACAACTACCCTGAGCCATATGTCATATTCAGCAACAAAGGGACTTTTGGCTTTCCTGTCTTGCTAAAAGGCAGAGAGAGCTGCCCCCCCTGCCGCCCTCCTCCTCCTTTCTGCCGCTCAGGAAAGTGTCCCATCTCTGCATCAGACAAGCAGCAGTTCGGCAACCACCTCTCTGCTATAGAGTTTCTTCTGAGTTACGACAGCAGAATCTGAGCATATTTCTCTGCAGAGCTCCAACATTTTATTTGCTTTGGAGCGCAGAACTACTGATAATTTGACGCGTCAAAGCTACTTCTCTGCCGTTTCCAAGCATTTTTCCTGCAATTCCTTTCCTCTTTTTGTGCCCTCCTGCACTACAAATACTCAAATGCATAGTGACAGCACTTACGGCTGATTAGTGTTTGCAAGTGATAACAAAAATACGCCCAAACGGCAGACAGCTTGCAAGGACAGATCTGTAACAGAGAAGGAAAATAATTTATGAGCAGAACCTGCTTTAAATTTGCAGTAGAATCATTACTTTCACCATCCTCAATGCATCAGGAAAGCAAATAATTGTAATTACAGATGGGACACAGCTCTTGCATGTTTAAAACGCTCAGTAATTACTGGAGTGAAGGAAGTCAAATCCAATGCAGCAAGTAATTTTTTTCCTTCCACAGAAACGAAACGGATTTAATATTAGTTCTGTCTAAAGTCCATTCAATTCTTAATTTAGTATTTGTTTAAATTATATTAGTCTTTAACAAAAAAAGTCTGACTCCTATACTTAAAAAAAATAATTGCTTTGCGGAGATGTAATGAACTTTTCATACATACTCGCCCCCTCCCTTCTTTTTTATTAAATGAGAGATCGATAGCACTTCTCAGATCTCGGCACTGTGCCTGTGGACAATGTGCTGGCTGTAACAATCCACCAGCTACTACAGCCCCGTTGGGTGCCGAGCCAGACAACACCTTATCCAGAAGAACTGAAAACAGGCTACTGACTTCACTTGCAGGCTTGCCCAAGCTCGGCTCACAGCACTGCTTTCGAGACAGTCCCGCGGTGCAGCCTGACACACACTTCTCGCAAAGGACAGGCCTTCTGCAATGACAAGCAAACAAGCCAAGCTTCACGAGCTCCAGCGAGGCTCAAGAACTCCCCATGAATCCATCTCCTGCGGCAGAAGAACTTTCGACTGAGATGAAAACATGAATGAACACCACATGGTCCATATGGTGAGGAATATCGCACGAAAAGTCCATTCTTTGATATTTAACACAGCATTAATTCCTCCTGACTACTTCCCTGTGCTCACAGCACTCATCATCTCTCCATCACTCTGGATGACAAAATAAGGTGACAGGTCACCGCACAGCCTTTCCATCACCCAAGGGCATAAAAGGAATCTTTCTGCAGAATATTTAATAGGAACACCACCTCTCTGATATCTTCATCCCAATGGCAACCTCAGTTACAACTGGCCAAAAGATGAGATGGGACATCAGATGCTAACTAGTCCACTCTGCGAAAACGATCAGCTCCCTCATTCCTGGCGTTTGCTTGAATAACCTCCAGAAACAGAGATACCAGACTCAAAACTATTTCCATCATGCTCACAAATTTTTCCTACTTCAAATTCAGGTCATCACTTTTTGTCCAAATATGCATGGGGGTTGGGAGAGGTGGTGTCAAAGGACACAAATTTCAACCCAGTTCTTATAAAGCCTCAGGTCTGACTCACTGAGGGCTTTTCTGGGAGCTTCTGGGAGACTAAGCTTGGCTGGCCTATTTCTTTTGTTGACTCAAAACTGGACTTACCATTCCAGCTCTGGCCTTCCCAGCACCACTAACAGCAGTGAAACACAGACTGAGGGGGGAAAAGCCCAGACACCCCTGGAAAGGGTCAAGGATGAGCCACCAGCAGTAGGAAAAGCAGCAGCAGGAACACATGGAAAGAGAAGTCCATAGATTTGCTCCCCGTACTAACTCCCTCTGCCTGCAGCACTGCAAATGAGAGCACAGAATGAGCATTCGGCCCAGAACCAAGCTTTTCAGAACCTGGTCTGCCCACCACTGTCTGCTTGGAGCCAATTCCCTTCCAGCCTGGCGTTCCTCTTGCTTGTGCCTACACCACGGTGCTCTCATGAGAAGCTGAGCGAAAAGGCTCAGCATGGACAAGGCAAAGGAGAAGTGAGAGAGAGGCAATAAGTTGGGCTTTTTTCTAATTTCCATATACATACACAAAGATTTGTGACATACTTAGGAAGCACAAAGTACTTCCCTTTCCAACCTCCACATAAAGAACCAAGCCTTGGACATGTCTTTACACGGTCAGTTATTAACACAGTTAAAGAGTCTTCATATTAAGCGATCACAACTCATGTGACGACTATCATCTATTTTTAAGACTAAGTTATAGCAAAATACAATTTGGTCTATCAAGTCCGACATAAACTAAGTTCACTTTCTACCCCCTTCCCCATCTCATCTGAAAAACTGGAACTTCCCAAGGGAAGGGGGGATCTTTTAGGTCGATCTTGAAAGTCAGACTATGCAAAAGACAATCCGAACCACAACAAAACCCAACCAACGAAAAAAAAAAAAATCCCTGTTATACAGAGTTTACCAAAAACCTCTTTTCATTATCTACTTCCGTTATCTGCTTTGCAACCTAGTAAGGCTCAAAATAGGCAACTGAGCCCCAACTTTACCAACAAAGGAAACACAAGGAAACAAATGAAACATCCAGCTGAGGAATATCCCTCAGGGAAGCATTAACTGCATTGAAGTCAAGTTTGCATCAAGCAAACTTGAAAATTCTAATTAAACAAAGGACAAGGGGGGAAAAAAAAGGAAAAAGGATGAGCCTGCAAGTTTTCCAACCCTTTGCTTTTGGTATCAGTGAATCACACTCAGTTTCGAAATAAACTCGAACTAAGTCTTCAGTAAAAACAGTGCCTTATTGTAGTACTGCTTTCTAGGGTTTTTTATACATTCTTTATGTGTTCTGATCTGTACTAATGTTCCCTTTTATTTCCCTGACCAAATCTGGAAAACCCAGTAATGAACTTGTTATGAATTTACCTAATCTAGAGTTTATGTAAAGGCATAGGCACTTTTGACATTTAAAAATGCATTTTAAACCTTAATTTGACAATAAATGCTTTGAACCATGAGTATTAACAATGCCATAAAGACAAAGCTAACAGATAAAACAAAAGCAAGTTGGTAAGGAATGGGAGTATCTCTCCTAGTACAAAGAAACCCCAAACCAACCAACACACAAACAAAAAACCCCAACCAACCAAAAAAACAACACCCTCACTCACATAATGTGTGGGAATGACAGACCTGCTCCAGCTAAAAAGGCAAAGTAGACGTGCTTGAAGTACACGTTTAGGATTCTAGACTTGGCTTAAGTCAAACAGCTTTGATTGGATGGGGTCCCTCAGCAGTATTAAAACGGCTCTAATTGCATTCTTCAAGCCAGCTGAGGGCTGACGGCTTCCGCTCTCCCACTCGCTATCAGGGCACATCAAGGACTTCTGTTATGAGAGGAGCACCTGGTCCAAATTTATTTCAACGGCCCAGAGCAAAATGGGAAGGTGCTTAATGTTCAGCCACAATGGTGACATTTTTACGATACGCCCGAAGTTCAGAAACAAACAAATGAAGGATTTTGAAAGGCGCACGAGCAGAAATGGTGACAATAAAAATTCAACGTTAATATATCAATTTTAAAACAGATACCACCCATATTCTTGAGGGCAAGGCCAAAAGTTCAAGGCAG
Source organism: Pampusana beccarii (assembly GCA_013399365.1). Taxonomy (NCBI): domain Eukaryota; kingdom Metazoa; phylum Chordata; class Aves; order Columbiformes; family Columbidae; genus Pampusana; species Pampusana beccarii. The sequence goes on from VWYH01005887.1 coordinate 1,992,445, forward strand.
AGAAAGGAAGAAATCTGTGCAGCTAACTTAGAAGAAAAAAAAAATAATTCTGTAACTTTTTGAAAGAAATGTTGACCTTTTACTAAAAATGACATATTTCATCCTGTTAGATGACTACTAGTAGCACCACTCATTGCACCCTAAAGTGGTGGCACATTTCAGCTTTAGCGGAATAAGTGATATGAACTGAAAATCTTTTCTACTCTTTACGTTGTCTGGTCTGTACCTGCCTCTCCCCTCCTCCCGCCCCGTTAAAAATCAGATTAACTAGGGGGGCAGGAGGAGATGCACATAGGCTAATACTATAAAATTTTCAGATCGGTACTGGGAGATGAGTGAACGATTATTGAGAAATTTATTATAGTGCTAAAGAGGCTTTAATAACATTTCTCAACTTCTTTGAAAAATACTATTGCTTTTTTTAATCAAACCTTTATGAACATGACACTCTTGTTCAACTCAAAATTAGGCCCAAGTCTATTTCTGCAGCTACAACTAAATTAAAATTACAGTCATTATGTACATTTATAGAAGATATCTGATGTACAGAATGACTGAAGATTAGACAGTGCACCAAGTTATTTTATTTTAGAAACTGAAACACTGAAATTGCTTCACAGTAATCAGTGCATTTCCCCACAGTAAAGCAAAGACTACAGAAAAACTCACAACTATGCAATGACATAGGAAGTGTCAATTAACTATAAATAACCACATTTAAGAACAATTTTAAATGTACGCTGCACAAAGAATAAACAAACTATTCTACATTAAGCAATTCCATATTACCTACAATAAACATCTGAGTTCTGTGCCTTGGACATTCCTATTTAGGTATAAGAACATACTGAAAAAGGGAAAGTAAATTCTTTAATCAGTATGCTGGCTTTTGTACTGTAGTAGAAAGCATCTATTTCCTCCTACTTGGCAATTACCAGCTTACTTTACAATCAGTATATATGGACAGATTTGCTGCCTCATACAAAGTTGTTAGCATGCACGCATATGGTATTTTTCTTTATCAAACAGATAAAAGTGTAATTTAGTAACTGACTGAGAGAATCTGCAGTACAATCTAAACTGCTAAAAAAAAACCTAATTAAAGAAAGACTGAAATACGTAACTATACTGGTAAAAATACACTACCTTTAAAAATTAATCCCAGGTAACTTACGGAATAGCTAATACTGCCATTTCTTTTAATCTTAAACTGCAGTTCTGCCTTCTCATGCAATTCCCGCTCTATTTTTCCTTCTATTTCACCTCTGTATGGTGAATTAAGAGAACAACACCCACGTGCAGACTTTTCTTGATAGCGTCTGCTGATACCAATCATTAGTATTGTCACGAGTGTTGTGCTTGGTCCGCAGCACGCTTCTCAGAAATATTTTCCTCTGCTTTCTTCCTATTAACTGGGACGAGTTTCCTGAAGGTCTTTCTCAAGAACAGGCCTGACTTCAGGAAACATCACTTTTCCTTATTTTACCTACATAACACTTATGTCGAATTCTTTTTCAGATAGAAATTTTTAGTGTGCCAACAAATGTCTTGCTTTCACTAAACGAGCAATGATTGTTACTAAGAAGCAGCATTTAACAGCATTTAAAGACCTCTAGAAATCAAAATCCCAAGCCCACATTTCCCCCAAAGCCTCTAATGAAATAAACTGTTTTTAAAATAGAAAAATCTCATGAGGAAAGATGTGTCAGGGGACACAGATGGATAGTGGAAGAAAGAGTTAACAAAAACTGCAGTACACCTCAAAATGAGCTATAAAAGTTCCATAATGAACCTTCTAGTCCTGAAGTATCTCTCAGGCACATTCACTTATATTTCTTTATGCTGCCATCTCTCACTGCAAGTATAACAAGAAAGTTAAAACATAATTTTACATGTAGGTATATCACCTCAAATTAGCAACATAAAATTACTGACATTTATTCTAAAGAAAGCCCTACTGGGTAGAGGTAAAGTGCTGAACTAGCATCTGTCAGTATTGCTAATTGAGGTAAGGTTGGGAACTATAAAGTACTATTAAAGGAGTAAAATAATACCAAATGGAAATGCTGAGAAGGTACACTACCCTTTTGACACTCTAAATTATTATCCTGATTTAAGTAGCTACTATGTTTGACTCCTAAAAGTGCCACGAACAGTAATGCGCTTCAGAATTGCAAGGAACATCCTTATGGGCCACAGTACCTGAAAAAAACACATTCACAAATTCTTGCAGTATAATACCTATACGTTTGATGTGTTTTTAATGAAGCGTTCCATCTTGTGAATTCTTAAAAAGCATCAACGATTTTTAGAAAAAAGCATGAATGCCACATTTTAATCCCCAGCTTCAGCAGTTCTGCCTGGTCCTCTTCAGCCCGAGTTTTGAGCAGATCTTTGGATCACAAGCTACTTGCAAGATTCTGGCCATCATCTTGTGAATGACGACAACAGAGTAAAATCCAACACTGAACTCAACGGTAAAATAATTAAATCTAGAGGATAATTCAGTCACAACAGCACGTCTGCTCTGCTTTAAAATATTAAGCTGTATCAGTTCAAAAGCAAACATTTACAGCCAGACGCTACGGGATTTATTTTTGCACAGGCTGCTTGCATGAGGAAATAAAAAATTATATCGCACATTTCTGACTTGCTAAAACTTCCATAATACCAGTAGTTAACAAAGAAAAAGCTCATGCCTTCCCCTTCACCCCCCAGAAAAACTGAAAAAATTAAACTGGTTTAACATTTGGACATATTAAAATGAAGCCACATAAAGCATACTTTATAGCTGAGCCTGGAAATCATTTTCAGCTTATGAAACTTACGTAGGTCGCTCCCAGAATCCTTAACCTCACGAAGTTCAACAAGTAGAAGTGCAAAGTCCTGCACGTGGGGAAGAACAACCCCAGGCACCGCTATATGCTGGGGGCCACCCAGCTGGAAAGCACTTGGACAGAAAAGGACCTAAAGGTCCTGGTGGACACCAACTCGAACAGGAGTCAGCAACGTGCCCTTGTGGCCAAGACGACAAACAGTATTCCGGGCTGCATTAGACAAAGTATTTATTGCCAATAAATTCCCCTCTGCTCAGCACTGATGAGGCCACACCTTGGGTACTGTGTCCAGTTCTGAGCTCCCCAGTATAAGAGAGAGATGGACATGCTGGAGAGTCCTACAAAGGGCCACTCAGATGATGAAGGGACTGGAGCATCTCTCCCATGAGGAAAGGCTGAGAGAGCTGGGACAGTTTAGCCCAGAGAAGAGAAGGCTCAGGAGGGTCTCATCAAAGTGTATAAATACCTGAGGGGAGGCTGTCAAGAGGATGGAGCCAGGCTCTTTTCAGTGGTGCCCAGTGACAGGACCAGAAGCAATGGGCACAAAAATGAAAGACAGGAGGCTCTGTCTGGACATCAGGAAACACTTTTTCACTGTGAGGGTGACCGAGCACTGGCACAGGTTGCTCAGGGGGGTTGTGGAGTCTCCATCCTTGCAGATATTCAAAAGGCATCTGGACGTGGCCCTGGGCAACCTGCTGTAGGTGGCCCTTCTTGAGCAGGGGACTTGGCCCAGATGACCTCCGCGGGACTCTTCCAACCCCAACCACCCTGTGATTCTGTAGAAGCAGCTTCAAAACTTTTACGTGCACTTTACAGTCACCAAACAAGTATTTTCCATATTCTAAATGATCTGAAAGTCAGTTTTCATATGGGAGACTGAATGTATGTATACATGCATGTACGTAAACACACACAAACATTTTTACTTCTTTTAAAGGATAGATGATCAGTGTATTTAATTCTTTCACCATCCCAAGAATTCCACATCCTAAGGCCTTCCAAAAAAATAGCTAGATCAAAAAGTCATGGTGAATCTACTGCATACGAACTGGTTTTTAGAGGGGAAAAGGACACAGTTATTCTTGAGTTAAAAATGTCGGAATAGTCCATCAAGGTAATGAGGGACTTGCCTGCTGTAAAAAAAAGTTCCCAATTTCACAAAAATAATAGAGAAAAGCCTCAAAAGCACCGAAGTTCTCCCTTGCATTTTGTCAGCATTCAAATGACATCCGTACTTCAGGATGAAAAGGAATACACCAGTTAAGCGGGAGGTTGAAGCAACCTCTGCAATGCTGGACAGTTTGTAAAGTTCATTAGCACCCAGACTACCTTCCTACAGGCTCTTTGAGCCCCTCACAGTCATCTGAAAGATCATTAGATTCTGACACATTGTTCTCATATATCTAAATGACCTTTCAGATATGCTCTTCGGGTTCTCACTGTTAACACTTCATGCCAAATGTCACCAAAATTTTTTGAAGTGTCACCAGAAGACATTTTGACAGGCCATTTTGTTGCTAGGTACAGCAACAGAATTATGTTATGCTAGGGGCAGGGGACTGAAAGAGAGAAAAAGCATCTTTTCCCTAGTCAGGTACACCATTGCTTTTGGTATCCTGAGTTGTCAGCATTTACACAGAGCCTTATGGAGAAAGGAGAGGCCACTGCTCCAAGTAGCTCAAGGCTCCTGGCACCTTCTATTGCACTGGGCATTTTAAAGACATTGAGGTAGCTGGAGAAAACAGGCAGCATGGGCTGCATTAGAGGGCAGTTCTGCAGTCTTAAATACCACCTGGGTTCCCAAACAGTGACAGCTTTTCTCAGAGTGACCAGTTTCAACGAATGTAGACTCAGACAGCGCTCTCCCAGATCTCACGTGTATTTTGGCCTATGACCACTGAACAGCCTTGCCTCTCCTGAGGAGCAGGCTCAGCTTACAGCCCATCGCATGAGCCAAAAATAGGGCACATGCCACGTAGTGCTCCAAGATAGCCCACATTGCCAGAATGAATATAAAACCCCTCCTTCCTGCAGGCCTGCTGCACCTCAAGTTGCAAAGAACGCAGACACACCAGTTCTTCAAGAGGTTTAGGGAAGGCAGAGGGAAGCTCAACGAACCCATTTTTTATTGGAGAAGGGGAAAGATGCATGGCTTCACCTGTACCAGTCTAAGCGTCCTTTTGACTTGCTAGCCTTTCCAAGAACTCCATGGCAATAAGATGATCCAGTTCAAACAAACATCAGGAAAAGTCTGCAACGGTGCGAATCAAAACTATGAGAAACTGGACGTGAATGAGCAAACAAGCATTAAAAAGACAGGCGCTCATACAGCTTCAACTTCACAGGGACAGACAAGAACAATTTTAGGTAACAGGAGGTCCTAGTAACTTCCAGAAAACCGAAATATTTCTAAGAATTATTCAGCAACTTGAAGAGTAGGAAACCTTGAGTCAGAACCGCTTTCTAGTACATGACCCTTTTCCCTTTGAAATTGTTCTCTTTTTACCAGCATGACCTGGTGCACCAAGAGCACTCAGGACCATGGGCTTACATGGCAAGAGAAGAAAAAGTTTCCCTGTCCTCAGGAGCACGGCTGCACCTCCAAACGTGCTTCAGTGGCACGTGAAGATAGTTCACCTGACTATCACCAGCATGACAGGATGCTCATTGCACTAAAATAGTTAGAAAAACATGACATTCCAGATAAAGCCTTCTCAGAGCCACACAGTTCACAACATTAATTTGCTATTAGACAAAGCGATTACCAATGGAATTTTAATGAACAGGTAATGAACAATCGTGACCAACCTGGTGGGCAAACAACATAAAAATCTTCTTATGCAAACAAGCAAATTATAACATCATAGAGCTTGCATGAAATTTCACATCACACACTGAACACATGAAGTAGGCAGCGGTGCGTGCGTGTGTTGGGTCTACAACGCTGATTGTCAAAGCGGCCGCCTACAGCTTCATCAGGAGGAGACTTTTAAAAACCTTATGGAAATAGAGATGATAAAAGGAACTGAGAGGGTGGTACAAAGTAACTAGCTTTTTCAAATAAACACTCTCCACAGCTGTAAACTAGATTTCAAGTTGCTGGGGAAGCAGGAACAAATCCTCAGATAAAAACCACATCTACTTAATGAATAGATACGTGGGAGCAAAGAAAGGCTGACATTTCTATAGCAACAGAATTAATGGCGCGTGGAAGTATTTACTTCTACATTTTCAATTAAATTCTGTAGCTTTCACTGTTTGATTTTTAGTTACAATGCAAACTACTTAGGATATTTATCAGGGTGTGGGAGTACACAGATTTGAGAACTCTGAAGCAATAACGTAAGTCAGCAAAACCAGGCTGGCTTTATTCAGTCTACAAGCTTTCCCCACCCAGAAAAAGTTCCAGAAACGCGAGCTGAACCTTGAAGTTTGCTCAGTGCTCTTTCCCAGACCTTTATAAACCAAAAGCAATAAAACATTGTAGGCAAAGCATTCTGATCTTAGACACCATGTACAGTACTTACAGCAACCACCCTGTGGAAATCTTGTTATTGCTGCCTATTAAAAAAAGAAATCTGAAAACCACAAAGTTAAAGCCTTGCTGCTGTGGAGTGAAAGAATGGCCTTTTTATGGTGTGCTACTGCTGCCTTAAGGGGTAAATCCTGTTCCGGGCAAGCCCTAGAAACAAAAAAGCCCAGCATCATTGTTGTATTAAACAGATCCCTCTTTTTGCTGATTTTATGGCACACGTAGAACCAAAAACCTCCTTATCAGAGCAAACGCTCAACTACTTACTTTGGAGCCAATTAAAAAGGATTGTAAGATGACTTTTAAATTAAGGCTTTCAAGATATCCAACCAGACAAGTAAACTGCGAGAGCCGGATGCCCGCCCTCAAAAGGTTTAGTGCTGGCGTCCCACCACCCACTCCTTCTTCTTTCATAAATAAAGTTATTTGAGATTCCAGGTTCCTTCTTTGATACATGCAAGCTGCTTTTTGGGAGGATTGGTCTTTTTATTTGCAGATAGGGCAGGGGTAGGGGGAGGAGGGAGGGTGAGCGAGGAATCAAAGCTACGCAGCTTCAATTCGTACTACGAATGGAAAAATTGTAGGCTCCTGGAAACTATATGCCAAAAACCCAAGAGTGAGCACACTATAGAGCTAATGTCAGTGAAAGAAATGAAGGTATCCATCTTGCGCTTAACTTGTAGCTTTAAAACAAACAAACAAAAAGGCTAAGCTCAATTCTTTATCAAAAGCTGTGGTATTTCAAAGCAGCGGGACTTCTAGTAATGGAAACAACCATCATCTCAAAATTGCCTAGTTTGTGTTTTTTTTTTAAAAAAGGTATTTAAAGAAAGGAGTATCTTTTAATGGATTCCTCTTCAGCGATTTCTATTTTAATCCATAAAAATGAACAGCTAGCTAGACATTTTGTTTTAACCAGCAATGGAAGAGAATGGGTGAAAGAAGTAATAAAGTTTTCTCTTTTTCAGTAGTCTTTGAAAAGCAGTTACATGCACCGTAAGAAAAGATTAATAAAACTTAAGACACATCAACTAATTACATTGTAATAGACCAATTTTATACTACTTCTACATACATCCCCATTGGGAAGATGTGTCACATACTAACATCCAATCATTATTTACCATATCACCAGGTTTGAATATGGAAATACCATTCTGATACGTTACATATACCCAGTTTACAGTTTACTTTGAAATCCGAACACTAGCTTTACAATGTGTAAAAGCAAGGGTGAAAAAAAAGCCAACCACACAAATAAAACACATCACAAACCAACCAAACCATAAATGTCTATTAAAAACAAATTTTAAAAAAATTAATATTGAATACCATTAAAAAGCATTCAAAACTCTACTGTAATTTAAGAAAGTTCACATCATACAGTGCTGTTTACCACCAACAGAACAGAAACCTCTCTAGGTTTGCTCTACTGCATTAGACATGAGGAACATAAAACATAACTAATATAAAACCTCTAGCAGGGAATCATAAAGTATTTTAAAAAAAATTGTGCTTTTAAGATAACACATTAGAGCCTGTTTAAAATAAGCTTTTAAAAAATTAATCCTTTTTAAAAAAGATCACACATGGGGTCAGTGATATTTTGCAAGTAGAAGGTTTGCTGAAGTTAACTTAGCCCAGGTGAGGATCACACCCAAATCCCTCTATTTAACTGAATATGTTTTTAATGCTTCTCCCCTTGACCTTCACACTCTGTTGCGGCAATTATATTTTATCTATAAATTGGTGTTTAGTGTTGGTTTATGTTGTGGATAAAAACTTCAAGGTATTAACACTACAAGATTTTTTTTTTTAAAGTTATTGCACACATACTGTGTTTTAAAATATTTATGACAGAAGCATACACATAGATGTACGTGTATATACGCAGACACCCACACAGAGCCCAGCTTCCACTAGGGAGCAAAAGGCAGCAACCTTTCATCCTAAAACCAAAGTCATTTCTCAGCTACAGAAACAAAACATACAGATGAAAAAATTCGCAAGTCTGGGGTTTTGCCTTTGTTCAACTGATTTTTTTTAGTATTATCTGTACTTCAAATTACTTGCTTACACTCTAGAAGCCTATGGTATAAATTTCATCCCAGAGTGAATTTTTATGATGGAGTTATAAAGCCCTAAAGAAACAGGGTTTACAATGGAAGTGCTGACATAACTAACTATAGCAGCACTAGCCGTGCCTCTGTAATCAAGGCACATTATATTTATGAGGTAGGTAAAAGTCTGTAACCATCAATCACTGGAATCATATTGACAGATTCTAAGTTTGAGGTCCAACAGAATTAATGTATTCAGCTTCTCACACCATCGATATGAAGGAGACGATTTGCAGGCACTTTTATGGGCTTAGGCTTTGACATCTTTACAGAAATCAGCGAGGGGGGCTGTCCTGCTGAAACATTGCATTAATTTGCTGCCTCAGCACTTCTACATTTTTGCACCAACCTTTTGCAAAATGCTAGAGAAGTAGATTGTCCAGAAACCAAATGTGACCTTATTCATGTAAGTATGCTTCATGAGGTGGTCATTACAAACATTAATTCTACGTATATCCACCAGGCATTTAAAATTATACCTAAGAATGATTAATCACCCAAAGAATATCCAACTCCTAAATTATAACTCAACATCCCTATATAAAACAATCTAAAATGTCAGCACCTCAGTCTTTATGATATCACACCGTTCCAATAATTCTGTTTTACAAGTAAATTCCTATTATACATTAATAAGTGCTGTTGGTGGCTAAACTTCATGCCTTTGAGTAATGACCAGGTTGAAGGCAATTAGGCCAGCCAGGTGCAGCTGGGTTAGGTACTAATAAAAAGTTTTTAAATTTTACTATTTCCGTTTGGATTTTGGGGATGCATTCCAATCTGCCCAAATTAGGGAGGAAATTGTTTCCATGTTTTCAGTTGTTCCATGGTCTGACTATTACTGACTGATAACCTGCATAGATTTTTTTTTACTTACACATGCTCTAACTCACAGGACCCGATGTCTTGATTTCTCAACTTGTCAGAGCAGTACAACAGGAAAATAAGAAACTATTATATAAGTTCGCAGAAAGAGTTTTCAGTTCAGTCACGGGGTTAGCTGGGCTTGAGTGAAACTTGTCTGAAAACAGAAAATCTGCGCTGGTTTTCAACGTCTTTACATATATATATATAAATGCAGAATAAGAATTGAATGCAACCATGTCATTATTCTAAAAGTCCAGACTGTTGTGAATGTGTGTTCCATAAAACGCTAATATTTTTTTAATTACTGGAAAACTTTTTTTTTTTAAATCAAGATGACTTAACACCATTTACTTAACACCATTACTGATTTTAAAAGCTGTGTTTTATTGAAGCGTATGTAGACTGTGCAAAGTGCTGCCAATGCCCAGAGCCTGTGGTTTAGGTCATGGGAGGAAAGTTTTCTGAAGTGACACCACTGTCATCAGCCTGCAAGGGTCTTCTGCGTGTGTACAAACACACACACACACACATATACACATGAACATACATCTTCCTGCCCTCCTGCTCTCATGCACATTTTCACGTGTGAATCTTACTCCAACACAGCCTGAAGCGGAGCACGGAGAGCACCACACAGCCCATGGCCAGAGGCATCAGGAAACCTCCCCACAACGCTTCTCACCAGCATTTTCTCAGGAGGCAAAGCTACTGCCAGGGACCTGAGGAGCTCGGGGACAGAAGAGCTGTCCAGTTCCCCATGGATGAGACCTGAGGCCTTGTATGGCCCTAAGATTTTCCACTGCATTGTGAAGTCACCCTTTCACATGAGGCGTTACTTCTGGAAAACGGAAAACAGAGACATGGATTCTTTTTAGGCGCCCACAGCAGCATTTGTTAATTTTCGTTTCCTACTTGTAAACCACACAGAGATGCCACCTTCGCTCAGGAAGGCCTTGGGCCACAATTTGCAGGTGACCGGGAGAATATTCTCCAGCAGGATTAGCACAAGCTTCCCCCATTCCTGTTGCCCGGAAAGGAACCCTCAATGAAGCCTGTGCCAAAACGCTGCTTAACGGGGACCTCGGGTCTGGCCAACTACAGCCACCTCTGCAGGAAAGCTCACAGCAAAGCGGCTGTGCTGAGGACACAGTGCACCACATTCTTCTCCCGCCCAATGCTCCAGGTTCAGCCTGACAGGCTCTTCGATAAACAGATTTGTATTCTGAACTCTTTCAAAGCCCCAATCAGAAATTTAATTTTGGAAATCTATGACGGCCAAACAGCATTAACAGGAAGGCGTCACTGAAATCGATAGGATTTAGCCACGATTAAACTGCAATCTCCGCTTGTTCTGTGGCTTTTGCAGAGATTTGAGCCTGGGTGGGGGGGGAAAAGATCACAGATCTTTGAAACCAGAACTATAATTCTGTGTGCCAATTTGAAAAGCCATCATTAATTCCTAAAACTCTATAATCTGAAATTAAACGTGGCATACGTTTACTTCTTTGAAGGCGCTACTTTGCAGGCAAAATGAAACAGTAGTGCAGCCTGTGAGTACGGGCATACAGGGAACCTAAAGAAAATTACCTGCTTTGCTTTCCCACAAGCGAGCAGTGCCCTGAGGAGGGCAGCATGTAGGCACATATTTAAATACACAGAAAACTGTGCTGAATCACACGCTTTGCTAAAACTGCTGCAACTTTCAAGGGATTAGTGAAGTACCACACGCACAGTCAAACATCATCATATAATGAAGGTAGAAAGACAGCAGGATATTAAACCAAAACTCACTAAAATCGCCAAAACCTTTGATTTCATGGGTATCAGCAAGAACATATCCTTAGTATCTGTGATATCTCAGAATTTCTTGACTCTTAAAATTAAGACTGGCAGTGCTTTAATGTGCTTAACTGAATCAAGAGGTTCAAGAAACAGGTCGTCTAATACTGATTACACAAGTGACATGGCAACAATGATCAAAACCTGCAAAAACACATCTATTTTTAAATAGGATCCAATTAAACAGGATCCAATTTTAAAACACTTATAATCAGGTTTTGGGTAAGACAGTTGAATAACAGAAGTGATAACACATGTGATCCCAAAAACCCTCCCCTCACAACTCTGCACATTTAAAAACTCAAGTGCTTAGTCTGACGATCAGTAAATTTAATGAAAATAAGTTTAAAATCATTTTTAAAAATAAATAAAAGGTATCAGTTTCCATATAGTTTCCTCAATTACTTAACTAAATCTCCAGTTAAGTGACGTTGTCTCGAACATCACAGGAAGGAATACGGTTTCCTGCTATAAAGATTCTCAAAAGCGGTAACAATGCTGAGAGAAAGCAAGATAACAGACAAACAAACCCCACACTTGCTCTTTTCACAAATAAAACTGGAGGCAGTGTTTTTAAGGCTTTTAATACGGCATCATTGTAACTGCCCGGTCTGCCTGTCTTTTCCTACCCGCCCTAATTTCCTCAGTGACCTCAGGATGATCTTTGGAGATGATAAATAAAACCGGCCTGTAAATAGAGGTGGGTTTTGGGTTCGGTTTGCTTTTTTTTTTAAAAATAATTAGATACAAATTATTTTTTGAAGCTCCACGAAGCGTTTTAGAAGTTAATTACCTCAGCGCTTTCACCAAGCCAATTGCAGGGCAGGCAGGCAAGGCGAGCGGTGCGCGGCCTCGCAGCGCCCCCTGCTGCCGAGCCCAGCGCAGCGCCACAGCAGCTCGGGGGCACCCACCGCCACCCCCATTAAACACGGGTGTCATAAACACCCCCCCCCCGCCCCGTCAAAAACTCTGCGGCCTCTGCACAGTCACACATGCAGACGTTTAATGCGAAGAGCGTAACTGTGGGAAAAGCGCTGCAAATCGCACAGGGCGCCGCCCGAACAAAATTCCACAAGGAAATATAAACCTACAACGCCAACTGTTGCCTGAGAAAGGGGCATCCAGCAAATTATCCCTGAATATAAAAATATGCAATGAGGGAAGGTCAGAATTGTATTTCCACCTGTTCACAAGACTCCAGGTCCCATATTGCTTTTCGTTTTGGGGATCTACAAAGAACACAATCCTCTTCCTCCCAGCTAAAAGACTGATAGACACCCTTAACTTTAACCACAGAAATTTAGTAATGCTTTATTTCAATGCCAGTCATGTTGTGATTTGTTTTTTCCACGAATAAAAAGAAAATTAAACAAACAATGCAGATGGATGCTTTCAGGATACTTTCACAATGACAAGAGATGCTTTTGAAACAACACAAAGGGCCAATAAGAACCTGCCCTTAGCTCCAAATTAAAAAACACTATCAAAGCTCCTTCTTCTGAAGACCCTTCAGAGTACTTTGGAAAGAGTTGATTAAGCAGTCCGCATGCAGTATGGGGGCTACCTTGCTTTGGTTTGCTTCACCTTTTTACTCCACAGGCACACGCCACATTGGGAGGTAAAAACCCAGATGCGGATCAGCAGCCCCAGGTGCCCAGTTCCCCAGTGGAAGCACATCCAGCTCCCCTGGAGGGAGGCACCAGCTCGGCAGATAAATAGAGGTGGTTTTTTTGGGTAAGCTCAGCCCCTCCACAGTGAAATTCGGGAGCAGGGAGCACTGATGCCTCTGTCCTTAAACTCAAGGGCAATATTGTCACTAGCACAAGGTTGCAGAGCTGTACAATCCCCAGATCCTGCGGATGAGATGAAGTCAGCCCAGGTGCTCGTGACAACACATCCAACCAGCCAAAGCTTTGGCTCAGGTTTTCTATTGGGCTTCTCTGCCCTCCTCAACAAACAGAATGTCAGGAATATTTGGGGACTCTCGCTGCAAGAAAGACACTGAGGTGGCTGGAGCGTGTCCAAAGAAGAGCTCGTGAAGGACCTGGAGCGCTGAGGGAACTGGGGCTGTTCAGCCTGGGGAAAAGGAGGCTGAGGGGAGGCCTTATTGCTGTCTACAACTGCCTGAAAGGAGGGTGTAGCATGGAGGCTGTTGGTCTCTTCTCCCAAGTAGCAAGAGATAGGATGAGAGGAAAAGGTCTGAAGTTGTGCCAGGGGAGGTTTAGATTGGGTATTAGGAAAGATGTATTCATGGAGAAGGTTGTCAGGCATTGGAACAGGCTGCCCAGGGAAGTGGTGGAGTCACCATCCCTGGAGGTGTTTAAAAGACCTGTCAAGGTGGCACTTAAGGACATGGTTTAGTGATGGACTTGGCAGTGTTCGGTTAACGGTTGGACTCGATGACCTTAAGGGTCTTTTCCAAACTAAATGTTTCTATGAACATTCAAAGCAACTATTAAAAAAAAAAAAAAAAAAATATATATATATATATGGCCTAACACAACTTTCTGTGCATCTCAAGTTTTCTGGGAAGGTCATATATTTTTTCCAACATTTTTGCTAGCAATGCTGCAGCAGAGATGTTAGCCACTAATCATTAACTGTTGTTACAAATTACTTCAGAAGCTAAGCTTATTGCATAAAAAAAGCATTTAAAGAATAGTATTTCTAAATTCACCTATGCCGGAAGATTCTCAAATCACAAATTGTAGGCACTTGAAGCTGCAAGCAGCAGCAGCAGGCATAGGTATCTTAAGGCTTCAGGAGTAATCAAGCTGCTGAACTGGAATTATTAAGTTATCTCTTAATATTAGTTCTCTTCCTACACTGAACAAAAACCTACTTCCTTTCCCAAGCTGTGTGCATCTAGTGAAACATGAAACATGTCTTTCAATTACTGCCACAACTATTTCCATTAAACGCCTCTTCCACTTCAGTGAAAGATGTTCGGTATTTTCAAATGTTTCTTCCTCTTACAATAATTCTTTTCAATTGTATTATTTCAGTGTTTCTTCAGAATTCCAGACAGGAAAAACATGACAGAGTCTTTGTAAAACAGACAATAAAACTGCTAATAATGTTGGATGAATTGCAGTCACTGTATTTGTATTTTATAACTGTGAAAATCCACATAGTTCAATAATGGAAGAAAAAATTAAAAAAAAAAAAATAAAAACCCCAAATAAAAAATGGATCACTTTCTAAAATGATCATTAAGAAACTGTAACGAATGCTGTTAGCTTTGGTGGGTTGCTGAAAAGAAACAAAAATAGGTAAAAATACAAGAATCCACCATTTATGTCACAGAGCACAAACATTTTAACACACCAGGAGCTAAAATGCACGTTTTTAAGATGCCACTTTACAGAACTGTGCAAAAAATTCCCCTTTTGAGCAACAAGGCACAACATCCAGCTTATAGGTAGAGGCCACCAGCCTCGGCTAAGCAGAGCAGTAGCCTGGAGAGGAAGGCAATGATCGAAGAGACATAGTCATATTTCACTGAAACCCATTTTCCCAAGAAGTACAGGAAGAGATTTTTCTGCTTCTTCCTCAGAGAATAATAAATGTGGGAAAGCAGCCCTGCACAATAATTCCTTTTCTTCTCTCCTGTAAAGCTGAGGCTATAAGCTGCACGCGAAGACAGCACAACATTACACATGAAGAATAATCATCTCAAAAGTAGGAGTTGCAAGCAGTGTTCTCAAACTTTTAACTGAATAAAACTCATGCTGATAACCACAACCATTAGAGCAGGAATTTCACTACAATAAATCTCAGGGGTTTTTTTGTGCTGGGTTTTAGTTTTTGGTGTTGCTTTTTTGGTGGTGTTGCCAGGGGTTTTTAGTGTGTGTGTATGTGTTTGTTTTTAAAGAATGCATGTGGGTTTCTTAAGGATTAACAACATTTCACAGTGACACAGAAATTAGTCTTACTATTAGTAACAAAATGCCATTAGGGATAGTATTTTGAAGTCTGTTTTCAAAACATAATGTTAAGACTAGCCAAGCCATTTCACAGGTCTCTAGTATGCATGACGTCTGTTAGTAGAAATAAATTAGACAGACATTCATCCTAATTTAGTTGAATAATAAATAATCTTGAAGTATTTTCAGAATATGACCTGTGTTGGTGTAAAGAACATTTATTCCCTCTGGCAGGTCAAGGAGAAAGTTTTTGACTACCTGCTTCATCTTCGCAGCCACAATAAGGTTCTGCCCATAGGACACGTGGCTGCTCTTAACTTCGCCTTTATAAATGTGAACTGATTTTAAAAGCATGCCTTCTTAAAGTTGACAAATGCAGTAATAGTTCTCCTTGGTCTTTAATGCTGCACAAAGAGCATTGAAAGTATTAATCTTCTTCATCACTGACTTGCAGTGAGGAAGCAGGACTTCTTTAATGTTAGAGAGAAAGCAGCAAGCACAGACAGAAGCACACGGGCTGCAGAGAGACAGCCAATTCCTGTTCAAACCAGGATGCCATGCAGTATCAGGTATTAAACCTGAAATTAGGGAGTACTGAGCACCCCATGCAGCCCCCGGCCCAACTGAGAGGCTTTTCCTGTCGTATCAGTGCACGTGGGTATTGCCAATAAATGGTGTGGTGGAAACTCTGCTAAAAGCTATGGAAACCCATTTTAGAATTATTCCTCCCCAATGTAATGTCTTTTGGAAAATCTCCTAATTGCTACTAATACGGTGGCTGTATTCACTGGAGACATGGAATGAATCAGACTGCAGCAGCATCTCAAGCCTTTTTTCAACATCCACTCATGAAATTTCTTTTCAACAAGTCAAAGAACATAGCAAAAAGTTTTGGAAAATTTGAAATAAAACATTCAAAGAAGGGTAACACATGTCATGAACATATTAGCTTGACACTGACAACGACTAAAGCAGGATTCTATCTGTAAAAGATATAAAGGGAGAGAAAATAATTAATGCAAATCACTGAAGACTTACAGAGAGGAGATCAAGTCCAACTACTGAATAGCTTTCTCATTGCTTTGACAAAGTTTAACTCCTTGTTGACAAAGTCAGTAGCATTTAAGTCACTAATGAAATTCCACAATAGGTTCTTCTGATATCCAGGGATGCACGAGAGTGGAGGAAAGGGAGGACAAAAAGAAAACCAGCAACTCCAGAAGAGTATTCTCCAACCACAGCCTTGGCCCTAAAGGCTGTAGACTGAAAGGAGCACATCTCCCACAGGTCTCTGGCTGGGCAAACAGAAGAGATCTGGTGGCAGAGAGATTGTCCTAAGCCAGATACAGTGAGCATTACGGCAGGCAAAATAAAGTCTTCCTCCATAGAAGTAGTCCCAGAACAGCCTGCACGTGTCCAGCACCACCGAAATGCACTGGCCTGTTGGATAAGTGCCTGAACGCCAAATACAATCTTTCCCATAGCTCAAATTGGCGTGTCCCCTCCTCACCATGGGAGGGATGGGATGAACTGCAGTTCTTTTGTATGAGGAACCCATGAGACCAGGCTCACCGATGCTCTTTTTGTGCATGAAGCATGGTGGCTGCTCTCCTTGGCACCGACCCCCTCAGCCACAGGGCTGACTACTCTGCCTGCTTCCCCTGGACTTGCCATGGCCAAGGCAGGCACAGACGTGCAACACAGCCACAAGCTCCTGGCCACTGCCACCAGGGCAGGACGCAGCCCCTGAGGGCTCTGCTCCACACTCCAGCATGGAGACAAGAACAAAGCCCTTCTTGGGTGAGGAACTGAAACCACGTTGTTTCTCTGTTGAGCAGAAGTAAGGTGCCAAAAACCACTCGCTTCACCCGTGCTGGTATGAGCCCATGATTCTTCATTCCCTCTCACACACAACCCCCCTCAAAAGAACTAATTGCCCATCATGAAGTCTTCATACTTCCGTTGCTTCCTAACAGGCGAGGATGCTGGTTACTCAGCTAACAGCTTGCCACAGTAATACATAAATTTTAAAGAGAGTTTTAAACTCAAATCCCCACTTTACTAACTGAACAAACTGAGGACTGGTTACAAGTCTGAAAAGGTTCTTGTAACTGAGAGGTCATCACAAGCAGATGAGCTGTATCTTTGCTACACTAGTTCTTAGACCCTTACTATGCAACTTTTTAAAGTTTATGTTCTTAAGCAAGTTACTACTGACATGTTTGCCAAGGACACAAATCCTCAGATACCAAGAGAAATTGCAGAATGTTGCTGATGGGAAATCAGGGTGAAGGAAACCAAAACTGGTCCATGTGTCAGAAGTCCCCCCGGGAATGCTGGCAACATTAACAGCATGATGGAGAGGGGATGTCTGTCTGAGAAACTTGTTTTGGAAAGACTGGGGAATCGAGGTGAATAGCTACTGGGCAGTTGGTGGGAAGGCTGTAATAGAAAGATTGCAATTTTAATTCACAGGAGTCCAAATTCCTAATAAAGCAAATGTTTTTAATAATGAAAATAAACCACTGGAAGAGCCTACCATGTATTAAGATGACTGGGTGCTAGAAATGTTAAGCTAAGATCAGAGGATCCACACTTTCTGAAAAGTATTAGGGCAAAGAAGCCCTGTCATCAATGCTGTGCAAGAGTCTCAGAGCAGATCAACACAGTGAAGCTTCCTGGTCTGTAAACCAACATCTGATAGCAGTGTTCTGTTGGGCTTTTTAAAAATAAAACTTTCAAACTTGAAACAGCCACTGCACCCAAGGGAAGAACAGACAGCTGTCTAACACTCAGTCTTGAAGACTAAATGTAAATCACAGTTGAACACAGTCACTTTTTATCTGTGCCTCTGAGCCAGGATTATCTACAGAAGCATGTTGAGCGAAGCTAAAACTCCTGCTGCTCAAACACACTATTAAGCCCAGAAAATTCTTACCTCACTACTCGTTTCTCCGGAGCATGGGGTCAGCCCTGGACCAGCTGAGACTTCACTTATGCAACAGGAATCCAAAACCATTAATTAATTAATTAAATGAATAAATAAATAGGCAAATAAATAAATAAATAAATAGTTTGCAATTTTGAAGCAAACCTGATAGACCGGGGAATTCTGCTGAATAGCGCAATATTACTTGTCTATCAGCTGCAACGTGCAATGTTTTTTCTCGATCTGAGACATCACCACAACAAAAACAGTCAGAAGAACCCACATCACACAGGCATGAACCTCTTCCTCCCTCACCCTACGCAGGCCAAACCCACCCAACCTCACCACGCTTCTGGATGCTTCCCATGTCACTGGTGACGCACGAATGTCTGCACAGGACAGAGCAAGTACTTCATTGGGACGAAACCACACTGCAAATGTTCTTTTCCGCTTGTGCACTCCCACATATACCCAAGCTGTCTGCATAGTGTTTATACCTCTCTTGCCCTTCCCTAGAAGTCATCCCGCTCTCACAAATCTGGTCCTTTGAAACAAATTCGAGTTCAAGATATAACATACAGATTTTGCTGCCTGACATAAAGACATTCAATCCTACCATTTGTTCAAAATCAGATGTTGGTTTTTCTTAATATGCTGTACAGCTTTGCCAACCTTCAATGTTATGGGCAGGATAAGATTGCTAGCAGCTCAGTTTTATCCCAGTGAAACACCTGAACCATTAAAAAGAAGTCCACCACAAACACACCTTTGCTGGTTGGTTTTTGACAGCTGTCATTTATAACAGTATTTAACAGTGCAGAAGCTGAAGGTGGGACCTTTGCTGATCTCCTTAGCAGGTTACGATAGGAAGAAAGTCCCAAAGCAGCATCTAATCCCTAGCAAAGTTTGCAGTCAAGTTAACATTTCATAGAACCATAGAATGGTTTGGGCTGGAAAGGACCTTAAGGATCATCTAGTTCCAACCCCACTGCCATGGGCAGGGACACCTTCCACTAGACCAGGTTGCTCAAAGCCTCATCCACCCTGCCCTTGAACACTTGAGGGATGGGGCACCCACAACTTCTCTGGGCAACCTGCTCCAGTGCCTCACCACCCTCACTTAAAATAATTTCTTCCTTATAATCCAACCTAAACCTACCCTCTCTCAGTTTAAACCCGTTACCCTTTGTCCTGTCACTACATGCCCTTGTCAGAAGTCCCTCTCCAGCTTTCATGTAGGTCCCCTTTAGATACTGGAAGCCTGCTATAAAGTCTTCCTGAAGCCTTCTCTTCTCCAGGCTGAACAACCCCACCTCTCTCAGCCTGTCTTCATGGAAGAGGTGCTCCAGCCCTCTGATCATCTTCATTGCCCCTCTCTGGACTCTCTCCAACAGGTCCATGTCCCCCTTCTCTGTAAAGAAGACTCCTCCAACCCTGAACACGGCAAACCTGGCGTCTTTATACACACTGCAACCACACCCTGGGGTCTTCTGGGCCCTGACTCTTCCTGTATTCTTGTTTGGAGCAGACTTATCACCTGCTCCTCTAGCCAATCCAGTTAACAAACTTACCAAATATCCTCAGTAATCTTGCCTCCACAAGAAATTCAGGAGGAGCAAACTATTCTCAAATCTTTAGCCAAAGACAGAGTAACAGAAAACAAGGCATTAACTTGACCTCTGAAACAAGGCTCCAAGAACAGATGTTTTATTATTGCCTGGACCTACTGGATAAACTAGGACCACCACCAAAGTTTGCTTTAAGATGCTCTTTTGGGGATTAAAGCCATAACACAGACTGCCACCAATATTCCCTTGAAGTTACATTACTGCCAGCTCAATTTGTCATACTGACAATTAGCTGAGGTAATCTAAATGAGCATCAATACATAGAGTAGTACTTCCTTGAAAACCATATCTGATGTCACTTTTCCCCAAACAAGCGATTACGGAGTTGGAAAAAAAAAGTCATCCAAATACAACAATCCAAGTCACATGCAAAGTACAATACCAAGAACAACATTGTTCTTTGTCCCAAAGGAAGAAGACTAATCTTGGAAAAGAGAAAGTGGTGGTTTGTGTGCATTAACTAAAAACTCTTCTTGGTACCCATAGTCACGACACTTTTTACCCTGGGCTTCCAAGCAAGTGCTCATTGGCAGCATCTTATTTGATGTACAAGACCAACCAAACATCCTCAAAGCAACTAAACTGAAACCTCTGACAGCTACACTTCAACAGGAGCGCAGCACATGCTTGAAAGCACAAGAAAATGCAATGTGTGGGTGTACCTGGGTCTTTTCAGTTAGCCCAAAAGCAGAGCAAGAAGCCAAGTGAGAAGTGAGAGATGCCACACTGCTAGCAGAGAAGATAAATATCTAAAAGGACTACACGGCTTTCAAAGTACAGACCCAAGAAAGGTTTGCTGCTCCACCATCAATGGTCATCAACAGCTGCATGACTTTACCACCTTAGCTCTTTGGTAACCGTGTTGATAGGACAGAAGTGAATATGGGAAAGGCTGAAATATCGGCATGCCCACTGCCAGCTCTTGCAGCAAGGCATAAGAAATCAGCGACTGTTTAAGGTGATAAGACTAATGAAAAACACAGAGACTGTTCTCCACATAGAAAAAAAACTTGGGAAGACACAGTTCAAAGAGCTGAAACACTGCAAAGGGCAGAAAAGGAAGCAGAAATAAAGGCAAATGAAGTCAGGCGTTATTCATGCTTGCATGTGAAGTAGATCACCGCATTGCAATTGAGGGAGCTTTTCAAATTGTACCAAAATCCCAGCAAAGCTGCTTCCTCTACAACCAGGCACCAAGAAGAAGCAGCAGCAGGTAAGAAGGAGGGGGGAAAAAAAAAAAAGAGAAACTTTGAACCTACACCTGGGGGAATTGAGCCTAAGAATCTTAATTGACTCAATTAAATCTGCAGAGAACAGAGATACTGTAAATACTAGAACTGGCTTGGGAAAAGGAAGGGAAAACCCTCCAAGGCAAAACATTCCTTTATTCTATGATCTCGGTTGTGCCACACAATTCAGAAGACAGAGGTTTGCCCCAGGGCTATATTAGGGGTTATGCTTTGTGGTTTACAATTTTGATATGCCATTTCTGAGGTTTCTCAGGATATCTCAGAGCAGGATTACAGTGCATGACAGAAACACTTGTTCTATCACAGAAGTTCAAATGTGGGGAAGAACCCATTATAGCATACTGAACTGTCAATCTAACCGTGTGTTTCTTCCTGTAAAGGAAGAAACAGGAAAGCAGAGCCTTTAAGAGCTTAAAAATAGTAGCAAACAGATCCACAACATATAAATGGAAAACTACATAATGTCTTTGTCCTCGGGATGTTACCAGTGTAACAGAAAAATTTAGAGGTAGGGGTTGCATGGTGGTGTCAATTTTGATGGTAGTACTTAAACCCTACCACAACACTGGTACTTGGCCTCCTGACCAAGTGTGCAGGAGAGAAACACTTTGCATGAAACAGCATCGGAGACACAGCAGACAGAAAGCAGTAATGGACCCGGGAATCTCATCATAAAGTGCCTGCCCCCTGCCCCCCCCCGTTAGCTAGGGAATTTTAACATTTCAGCTCCAAAAATATACACTAACACCATGACAGAGGATACGAATACGCTAATAAATGTTGCAAGTGTCAGTCCACTCAACAACAGAATGAAAGACTTGAGTTTAAAGAAAGGGATTTAAAATCTGTGTGTAGTTTATGAACTGTACAGAATGAAGTGAAAGTTTAGCCTCAAAAAAGCATTATCTAAACCAGATGTTGGCTGCACAACACTCCGTTTATGATAAATTGTTTTAATATTTATACCTAGTACAGGCGCTGTAATAAATCAGACAAAGGCAAAATATAACGAGCATTCTGAAGTAAAGAAATTACACGCTCTCGCTTTGTAAAAACAGTTTGTTTGGAAAGCAAAGGGAATAAATCTCACAGTGGCTTAATGATGTTTTTCTTCACCTGCTATACCGCTAACTGCCATGCTAAGAGAAAAAACCCGAAAAATAACCCAAATTATTATCAACAACAACTAAACGCTGGCAGACCAACCTCCTGCCGGGCAGGAGGGCGCCGAGCGCGGAGCGGCAGCCGGGGCGGCCCGAAGCGAAGCGGATCGGATCGGGTCGGGTCGGGTCGGGTCGGGCGGCCGCCGGCGCACACGGGGCGCTGCTCCACCCCCAGGCCGCCACCAGGGGGCGCTGTCCGCCCGCGCCCCGTGATAATCGCGACCGGCGGTGTTAAAGGCGCCGTGACCCCGCGGAACGGTGGGTTCCTGATGGGCCACGCGTGACTTTCCCCCGCTCCGACCGCTGCTCACGGGGAGCGGCGCCAGCACGGCTGCCGTGTGTCGGCACCGCCGCCCCGCGGCCCAGCGACGCGGATTTGGTTCAGGGTAAAAAGTGAGGCTCTCGCTCCCAGCTTGTAACTCTTCTCCTTGAAATACCAGTGAGAGTTGGGCATCGATGATGGGGGGAAAAAAAAAAAAAAGTTCAATAATCTAAATCCAAGCTGGAAAGTAATAATGCATCAAATGAAATGAAAGAGAGGGGAACCAAGTACTTCTGATAAGTCAAGAGAG
>VWYH01005887.1:2015272-2043530 GCA_013399365.1 Pampusana beccarii
GCAGACATTCAAAACCCGCCTGGACACCTTCCTGTGTAACCTCATCTGGGTGTTCCTGCTCCGGCAGGGGGATTGGACTGGATGATCTTTTGAGGTCCCTTCCAATCCCTAACATTCTGTGACTCTGTTATTCTGATCAAAACCCATCGAACTTCGCCTTTGAAAAGTAAGGCACAGTGATGCCCATAGGCAAGAGCAGGACACACAGGGGACACTGATCATCTCATACATCTCTAGAGAAAACCGAATGCCAAGATCTCATCCACAAAAACATCCGCTTGCTGCCATGACGTTGTAGCTCAGTGCCTTACTAAGTCATGGTGTCAACCACTTACGTCAGGAGCAGACTGGAAGACAAGCTTCCTCCCCCATAAAGCTATCTGCTTTAAGAATGTTTTGCTTGAAAAGAGGCTTCACCTCCATCCTCTTCCCCACCTCTCAAAAACAGTTCAGAAACTGCCAATGAAGTGTCAAGCGGCATCTTTGACACCATGTGCTGCAGGAGAGAACGCAGTTATGAATCTGTACAGGCTAAATAATGTAAGCTGCAAAGAAAAGAGTTTGTGTTATATTGTATTTAAAAGACACAAAATAGTGGTTTCTGCCCAAAAGATCTCTCTGATAGAGAGGGCAGGTACTGAAGCAGGAAGGCAGACTCTTCACCTCGCCAGAATGAAGGGGACCTCAGTTTTTTTCAGATCTAGGAATAAAGGTGCCACAACTGCACTGAAATGTCATTCCCAGCACAGCTGGACTCACGGCTTTCCATGCTTCCCACTGGGCACAGAAGAAAACAATGGAAAGTAAATGAGGAGAGAATGGAAAAAAAAACCAACAGCCTGAGTGCGTTTCAGATCCCATCAGTAATTTGAAGGTGTTCCTCACTTTTCAGGATTATCATCGTAACCCTGGAGACAGCCAAGCCAGCTCTGCCTGCTCAGCAACTGGTTTACAGTGGGGGCCTTGCACTTGGTTTACTGGGCACCTGCAACATGACCAACAGTCCAGAGAGCCACAGCAAGAAGTAGGGGAATCCCCTAGCTCTTAAATTTAGGAATTTTTAATTGTTTTTACAGTTTCTTTTAACAGATTTCTACTGACAATATTGTGCAATTAGCTTAAAAAAAAACCAAAACCAAACAACAGCAAAAAAACCCCCTTATATGCTGTTGAAAGACACACTGAAAAGCAGGGGTTTGATATTGTAGATCCAATTTGCAGTGGCCATTCTCAATGACAACCCAGATGAGTGCAGGAAGATCAGAATAGAAGTAGCAGTGACATCCCTCTCCCCCACATTGAACACTTCGGTCAAACACAACCTGCCCATAGTGCTAACAGTATACATGAGAGCTTTGGAGAGGTCAACTACAACCAAGAATCCGCAACAGACTTTAACGAGATTTAAAGTTTTTTCTTTTCTTTCTGTGCACCTTGAAGTACCCATTGGGCTGAAATGTCAAACAGAAATACTGACACTGCATCAGAGTTAGAAAGAGTAGACTCTGCCTTTTATACCCATTAAGCTGCAGCATTTTATGAGGAAGCAGGTTGGAAATCCTTTTAGTTTCATGTTAGAGTATACTTTCTACAGTGCAGCCATTCAAACAAAATATGCTGGATATCTCAAGCTGTACACAGTTAAATGATGTATTTAAATTGCTGTTAATTAATTAGTCTATCACCTAGAAGAATGAATATCCTCTTTTTCAGGCTATGCAATCATGCTTACCTCCTGGAGGAGGCTTAACACAAAGGAATACACTGATGAAGCACAAAGATTGAATAGTCATTAAAATAAATAAATAAATAAATTGCTTCCTCCACATTTGAAGTACTGTTACAATAAATCCAGTAGGTCATTAGTCCTAAAAAACTGACTACTCCAGTAAACATTCAAGACTCTATGTCATTTTTTTCTACTGTA
Organism: Pampusana beccarii; assembly: GCA_013399365.1. NCBI lineage: Eukaryota > Metazoa > Chordata > Aves > Columbiformes > Columbidae > Pampusana > Pampusana beccarii. The sequence continues at coordinate 2,017,200 of VWYH01005887.1, forward strand.
TTAGGAGTGCCCCTTGGCTGTCCATTGCTGCTGTGCTCTTATTCATTCTGCAGGATACCCACATCAGCCTTACTAAAATCACGTAAACTTCTACCTGCCAGCAGCTAGCAATAGTACCATCACTGGACACTTTCATGAAGGAAGTGCATAAAACCAGCCAGAAATGCCACACAATGAAAACAACTACACAGTAAGCACAGGGAGAAAGTAAATCCAGCAGCATCACCTGACAGTAAGCAACCTCTATTAACTATAGCAATGGAAGCTAATTGGTGAGATAGAGGAATAACGATGAGAGTTCTTTGAAGCTAAAATAAAGCAACAAGTAATAAAACGAATGGCTCTACAAGACTATAACAATATACAGCCAGTAAACCACTGAAGGATCAGCACAACTAAGAACACATACCAAGTCCTGGGCTTCTTTCCTGGAGATGAAGATAAAACACAGTGAATGGATGAGAGGATAAGCACTGCTTCAGACTCAGGAAGAGAACTATGAAGAGGTTCAGATATGGCACTAAGATAAATTAAAAAAAATTGAGCAGGGATATTTTATTACTACTAAGGAAAATTAAGTGTTGAACAAGTAAGTTCACCTACTTGAAGACACTTTGCTAGGTCAAGAAATCTTTCTAAAGAACAGGAGTATAACCCAAGTTGCATTTGTGCATCCATCTTTAGGTTATCTTCCCCCTTCCCAGAAAAGGGGTAGGCAACAGACAAGTTCAAGTATGACAAAAATTTCAATCCAGCACCCAAGATAAAAGTTTAGCATACAGTAGTCAGATAAGAACGTTTTCTGTGCATCTTCATGCCTGTAAAATCAGATAGTGTTTCAATCTCTAGTACAAAATGGTCCAGGAAAAACCCTGTTCTGTATTGCAGTCACTGTTCAAGGGAAAAAAAGCCACAACCAGTCGATAACATAAGTTCTAAAGGAGTTGTAAGCATCCAGTTAGCACAAGCTAGCAGAACACAGTGATCTTGCACTATATAACATAGATAAAGTATCAACAATCAACAGTCCCAAAAGGCAACCACATATGTTATTTGAACAGTTCACCTAAAACAGGAGAGCAGTGGAAGGTATTAAAGTTTCCAACAGTCACCTGAAGTATTTAAACAAACTACCAGACAGTTTTGCTAAGTGACAGCTCCCATCTTCTGCTGTGCATCCCACCTGAGATCCTCTTCACACCTTAAGCCTGTAAGGCTCCAGTGTGGAAAAAAAGGTAATTTCTACATGAAGACAGCCATTTACATGAAGTTCCACGTAGATGCAGCTGACATTTTTAAGTGCATTTTGTCTTCACCAAGATTTCACACTGAGAAAGCCAAATGAAGTTATGCCTTGAAGAGAGAGGGGGCAAGAGTGAGACACAAGAGGAGTGAGACACATGAGCTCCCACCCGTGCACACACACATACTACACGCTGCTCTCCACACTAAAGTCCTCAACTCTTTGCTCCGTTAGTTTTCTGTACTCAGTCTGAACATGTTATGAGACTATGTTAAAAAGCTGTGTAGAGCACCTGAATTCTCCTGGCTATTTAAAGTTACTAGGCTTCACTACATGTAAGCATAGGGTTTTGTTCTTCCTATCGCTGTTGTGTGAACAAGAACTCTTTCTGCTACGTCAGCGTGCAGATATACTCCTCCTCTGTTCTTTCTCCACCTTCTTCCACCAAGTCAATTCATTTTCCCTCGGTCAATTCAGCTTGCAGTTGCTCCGTAGTGGGGCTCAAGCTACACAGCTTGTACACCTTTCTTCCCAGACTCAAAGGCTCCGAAAGCCGCTGAAGAACTGCATGTTCACAGCTACCAACATGTGAAAATTAGAAGTATGCAACTGGGAATTAGCTGCCTGAGCTTTCTTTCCAATCACATCGCACCACAGATCACTTTTTTTTTTTTTAAGACAAATAAAACAAGTAGAGAGAAAAAGCTAATTCAATCAGTATTTTCCAGTAAGGAATGCAACAGGTGCTAAGAGCAGAAGGAAACCCACATCTGCTCCACTGCAATGGTAGGCCATGCCCGATCAGGTTTTATAATACATATTTTGCACATGCATGGATTACTCAGAACGTGAGGAATGCAACCCATACCGCTGGGAGACCATAAAAATACGAGGAGCCCACGGTCTTTCCTGCAGCATTTAATCTGGAATGCCAGTACTGTTTATGCAGCTTTACAATAACAGTAGCCCCAAAACTACTGTCAATGTGATTAAAGCTACTAGCACTTCTAGCTCCAGCAAGAAAGCAGAAAGGTTTACACATCACACTGAGATTTGAAACCTTAGTTCTGCATGCAAGGTAGAAGCCCATCTTCCTACTTGGCCACAAAGGTAGAAAGGTAAGAATTACCGCTGCTTTTGGAAGGGATTAAAATGGGATAATACCAGGCCAGCCTTCTTCCTGGGTTTGCAGAAGTTTGGATGCCCAGGGATGCCTGTGAGCTATTGATGTGTGAATTACGGAGTCACAGGACAACCAGCCTCTGACTAGTCAGTCTTATAAAAAGCTCTGGGGTACACAAAGCAAGAAGGACATTATATCTACAGCAAAATTGTGTTCAGTCTAGTTCAGCGGGGTGGGGAGGCAAGAGAGTCTGTACTTGGCCTTGTAAGGAGCCACATTCCTTCAATTGCCTTGTACCAAGTTTCAGGGGATAGCCACATTTATATGCACCACACAGATAATGCACTCGAAATGCTTTGGGACTGATATGAATAGGAACTATTCTTCCCTTTAATTAGCATTTTTGCCAGATGAACACTGCTGTGAAGTGCCAAGCTGTGGAGTCCTCCTGCAAGTTCCAAGAGATACAAAACCCATGGCTAGAATATACCCAAATTCAGAAGATTTCCTTTTGCAGCTATGACTCGTTTTGCCCACTTGAATGAAAATAATGCCACTGCCAAAATGATCACTCGAGATAAGGACAAGAACTGTGTACCACACAAACCCTGAGGAGTCATACACAAAACTCAGCTGAATTCTTGGGCAGCTGCGTGATGTTCTGTGAATGGTGACTAACATTATAAACATCGACCACAAAAACAGGAAATGCATTAGTATACTTGCAAAAAGATAGCTTATCATAAAAACATCCAGAATTTATGGGTTTTTTAAATAAGTCAAACAGCTGATCTGACCCATGATCATATACACAAAAAGTAGTCCTGGATGATTATTAGACCATTTACAAGCATTTCTCCAAAACTTAACCTTAAGTTCTGACGAGTAGGAAAACTATGCACCTAGAAACGTATTATAGTAAATACATTAGTTATACTGTCTGAGTGTTGGTATTCTTGTATTATCAGATGAATCGCTGATTAAATAGAAAGACAGTATGGATTAAGAAAAAAAAAACGAAAACATTGGCTTGTTTCCTAGCAACAGCTCAGCTAAAATTACTTAACATTTCTACTCAATCAAATGTAAATTTGACTACGTTATCCCTTAAATGTTGATTATAACAGCCCTTTTCAAATGCAAATTCAATGTGTAAAGTGAATGTAAACGTTGACAAAGCTGATACGAAAATCTCCTGATTAACATCATTTGCATGTACACAGCAACATTATTACAAACCTTCTGAAGACAGAAGAAAATGGAAATAGGATAGAGAATCACCTTCTCCATCACCTCTTTCCTTTCCCCTTTGTTTATGAGCAAAACAGACAAAAATATAAAGCCTTTTGGATTGCATGCAAAATTCCAACAGTTTAAGAGTGCAACGCATGAGCTGTATCTGAATGCCATACCTTGTGTTGTTAATAAATACAATGGAGAGAAAAATTCTGTTATATTTCTCAGTCACAGGACTTATAATGTATAACTTATAATGCCAAGTAGCCATTGGCAGCTTGCAAGTTTTCTTGCCTCTTTCAGCTGCAATTATTGCATGAAAAAAACAACAGGAGGTAGGGGGGGAAATGAACATACGTTACTCCCAAAATCTAAAAGTTTATTCTTTGCACAGTTAATCAGCTATGGGATTCAAACACCTTAGGTATGCATTAATTCAGGACCAGATTCTTTTTTGCATAAAACACACAGAAGATGCTTCAAAGGGGATGTTAAAACATTCCTTCTTGTTGCAGCATTCCACAATAAGGACATTATAATATAATACATTGATTTACAATATGCACATTACACCAGGCCGATTTACCGCTACTTAACCAGAAGTCAGCAGGAAGCTGAGAACAGATGCAGTGAACCTTCAGCACAATGCAAGTATTCAGAATTAACCTCTTCAGGTGAGAGTATTTTCTAGTAGAAAACACCACCCTCCCTTCTTAATCATCTCAAGAAGGACACCAGGCTCAAACAAGATTTACATCTACAGACATTACACAGGCCTGGCAACAGGGTGAATTTTGGTTTCCATACTGATGCGGGCAGGTGTCTTGATGTCACTGTTACATGCATGTGCTAGTCCAGCACATTTACACAACCAGGATTTGCACGGCATCAGCTACACCAGTGCAAAATGGATCATTTAGCATACATCAGCCATCTTTTAATGTTTTATGGCGCTACATTTCGAGAGAAAAGCAGGAGCACTTTCTTCCTCCACTGCACAGTTTTTAATATAACACGACTGTTGGGATTATCTTTTCTATCCCACTTTAGAGTTGCTACTTTTAGTACTTCAGACAGGACATAATCCCCTGCCTCCACAGCCCTAGGCTGCAAACTTTAGCAATGTCAGATCCTAAAAGCTGAAGTAGAAGACTTTCTAAGAAACAGCTGAGCACAACAGATGAGTATTGAGAAGGCACGATCGGTAAAAACATTTACATCCACATTAAACACAAACCATCCCCTTCTCAAAAAGCCAATCCAACCTCAAAGCCATGGGTTTGGGACAGAGTGGAAGGTGAGTTTTGGGCTTGACCAAGAGCTGGGAAGGAAGGGAAACTCAGGATAACACACACAAGAATATTTCATCCTCCTGTGCCAACTCCTGCCCGCTCCTCCGCTGTTTCTTACATGTGCCAGGCATTGATCAGCCAGAGTCCAGTTTCAAAGACACAGCTCATGTCTGGAGATACATCCTGATCACATATGAGCTGGTCTTCTTCAGCGAAGTCTGAAGCAGCAGGATCCCTAGACCTTACTTCACTGATCCTTCACCCTTATGCAGCAGCACATTTGCCGTTCCATCCAAATCTAGCTTCTGGTAGGAGAAACAGGCAGAGTTACGTCAACTTTTGTGAAAATGTGGAGATACTCTATTTTATTTTTGTTTGGAAATTTTCCAGAAACCCTTTTAGCATAGTATAATACACATGAAAATTAATACTGTTCTCTCCTTATTAATAAATTTTTTCAAGTGACTTCTACAGTCTAAGAGCAAAGGTCGGTCGCACTGGGTTCCAACAATCCACTGCACTGAAAAAGTAACTTTATTTGACCATATGATACTATAATTAAACACACAGCAAAATACTCTCTGATCTTATGACTCTCTCTGAATAGATGGCTAACAGCCAGATTCTTCCAAACTATGTTTTTAGTTATAACCCCTACCCAAAAAATCTAAAAGACCTACATCATGGAATACACTGTTTACCATTAGATATATCACCAGTGTACGTGATATGACAGCTATGCATTGAAAGACCATTAGCGTGTGATTTAGTGGTTTACCTCAAGAACATGAAACAATGGGTCTGAAACTCATACCCACAAAGTGACTAAAGGAGACGGAGCAGGACATTTGCAGTTAAGAATTACATTAATTAACTCTTACGCAGCATACAAAGTTCCTGGAGAAAAGGCACATTTACAAGTAACATGAGAAACATTTGCTGAAGAACAAAACTATGTAAACAAAACAAAGGCAGGACATGCACAAACACCATTATGGACCATCACTGCCAAGCAAGTTCCAGGGACAAAGATTTTAAACAACTGGAACTTAGAACTTAAAATTCAGGAGAAATTAGTTGAATGCAGACAGCGAACCAACAACCAACCTTTACTTCCGTACACACACCCTAACAGAAAGCAACAGTCTCTCAGAAGTAATCTCAAAGGAATCGTTCAGCCTTAGGTGAGGTGCTACAGGGACTCCTAAAAATTCAAAGTACACTTATACAAACTGTATGATATGCTGCAGTCCCCAAGTTTAGAGAAAATTAACATCCCTTAAATTAACCAGTGGCCCAACTTCTACAGGAAAAAAAATGTGTTTCATCCTGAGTAAAACACACCTGATGTACATATAACTGCCTCTCACGTATGCTTGGTGCCAGCATTCAATTCAGTATACTTACAACAATGACAGATGTCAAAGTTCATTTGAAAAAGATTTTTTTACTACTCATCACACCCTTAAAGACCAGAGCAGGTCAAGTTAAATGTTCCTCACGTTTCATATGCAACGGAGAAGAACGCAAAACATGGTAAGCTAGACGATAAAATAGGAAAGAGGAAAACTATAAAAAGATAGACAAGAATAATTAGCCAGATTTGGACTGGGCATTTGAATAAGATTTGTAAACATCACAGCAAATTAGTTTTTAACACCTTTTATTTTTAATGGGAGGCCATATCAGAATGTTTCAAAATAGAAGCCAAAACACTTACAAACAGGATTATGAGACACAACTGCCTGTGCACTTTATCCAGAAGATCTCGTTCAGTCCTGTGCAGAGAAAAGTACAATCCAAGGCACAAAAGGATTAAGAACAGATCAACGCAAGAGCAGCAAAGGGTGAGGAGCAGCAAAGTCAGAGGAGGGAACAGACTGGAGGAAAAATAAAATAACTGCAAAAAAATAACACAAATTCCTAACTCTCTTAGTGCATTATAGGAGAAAACAGTTCAATTGTAAGCACCTACAGCCAACAGAATCAACCCAAAACCCTGTTCTCATCTGGGAGGTAAATATGATCAAGGTAACGTAGCTCTCACCTGTAATACCAGGGGCAACATTTACCTTTAACAGGACCTATGAGTTATTAGAAAACCCTCTTTTGCTCTTTGGATATTAGTCCTCATGTGAAAGAAGTGACACAGGTTGAGGAAGGGCATGACTGGTGTTTATACAAAAACTTGGTTGTAACCACACAGATTTTTAAATGACCCTGGCAAGCACTTTAACCTCTTACCTCACAGGCAAACCAGCTGGGACTGTACGTGCTGCCGAAGAACAGCGTGGTGAACCAGAAGCGCTGGCCTGCCTCGAGGTGGAGAAGGCCTCGCGCTGTCACCATCCACGCTCTCGACAGAAGGCAAGAGCGTGTGTGTTGCCGGGGTGAGAGAAGGCCGAAAAGAAATATGAGCAGTCTTCAAGGCAGTGTCAGACTCCACAAGGTGGCCTTAGACCAAACCACAATATGGTTTTGATTCACAGAAAGAGAAACTACAGTACGTCCATAGCCTGTGATTTCTGCCACAGCTTCCTTTAATGGCCAGTAGATAAACTTTGTGATTTAAGAATATATAGCTTCAGTAAGCATCTCTAAATTAACTGAGTATCACGGGCACACTCCTGTCCAGCTACCCCATCACTGGCACTACAGTAACACTATGCACAACTACACAAGAAACTTTGGAGAAAAATAACCACATACCAGACTGTCCCTTGTCTAAGAAAGACAAATCTGGGATAAGCACACTAGCTGTGGCAAGTGACACTCATTAAAGGACAAACTGCTCATCAGCACCCACTTTGATGCTTGATAACTTCACAACTCACCACTAATTTCTGGGTGAAAAAGCAATCGTTCGGGAATATTTTAATATAGCTCTGTTTTAAAAGACTAGTTAATTTGTTCTTACTAACAAATGTAATACTTTACCCCAGCGTCAAAGACTCTGTTTAGCTGAATTATTGCAGTTTATAAGGAACAGAGAGGTTACCTGAGGTACAAAAAATAATAATAAAATAAAATANGCTAACTGCAGGAAAGAGCATTCCTTCTACAATCTCAGCCTGACCACTGCTTACATCAATTCTTTCTTCTTCCAGTTTCTCTGTGAAGACAACCTGGCAGCATCATATTTTTGTTAATCAGTAAAAAGTTCAGTATAATCGCAGATCACTGAAAAAGAGATGAAGTGCTCCTCCAACAGCTACTCTAGTAGGAGAGTCAGAAACAGCACCCTGTTATTTATCTAAGGTCTCCATCTCTCCCTCACTTTCCTGGGGCTATTTTGGCGTGCTCTTCTGGTCCAGGCACACACGACAGAAACACTACTCCATCACTTCGCTGAAGGAAGAACGGAGGCAGAGAGGTGGTTTCCCCTTTGCTGACCTCCAGCTCACTGCCAGATTTGCAGTCCTCTGAGAACCCACCATCCCCTTGAACTTGTGCATCGCTGCCTCAGTGCTCCCCAGCCCACCCTGCTGCCTCAGCAGCTTTACCAGCTCCACACGATGCTCTGCTGGTCTCCACAGCGCTGATGTGCTGTCACTTCTCTCTCACATTCACCACCTCCTTAAGGGTATGATTATTTTATTTTTTTTTTCCTACCATAACTTTTTTCCAAGCCAGGCTTGCATACTACTAATACACATCTTACAGCAGTTTCTGGTTATCAAAGTCAAAATGTCAATGAATGACTGCCCAATTCTGGAGCCACAAGTGAGAGCATGTAAGAGTCATTAAGTCCTACCCGTAGTCAGATGATGCGTAGTAAAGTTGTTCAACATTTGCCTCGTCAAAAGCTCTAACCAGATAAACTTTAGAATAAATAAAGATTTTTAAAAAAAGAAATCAACAACAAAGAAATTCAAAAGAAAATTCAAAGGACAGCAAGAAATAAATACAGCATCTAATAAAAAGAATAAGTCCTTGGAGTACTTAATAAACCTTGTATTCAGAAATGATCTCACAGACACTGCTCTGAAAATAAAGCTCACAGACACAACATGAAGCTTAGAAGTTAAAATACTTGGCTGCTGAGCTAAGTATTTATAGTTCACCTCACCTGCCCACATATTTGGACCATTTAAGATTTTCTTCTTCACAACTGAGAGGAGATAGTTATCAAAGCCTCAGCAGCCCAATGTGTGTGATAGAGAAAAACAATGGCAAGAGTACAGTTATCATAAACATCTGTTTAACAACAAAGTCAATCCGAAAGTATTTATCTATTCCCTCTGAAGTAAAACCCATTTAGAATCCTGTGCTCTCACTTCCTTGAAAGGGAAATTTGACTTCAGTTTCCTAACCCAAAAAGACCCCCAAGTATCTATTTACATGTAACACATTTACATGTAGACAAAGGAAGTATAAACATCCTTTATGCATGTATATGTTCATTTGTATGTATTTATGGATAGGCTTATTTATAAGCCTACATCCCCTGATATGCTCATTGGGGTCTTTCCAGCAGAGAAATCATCCGTGTGCAATCCAAAAGCGTCAGGAATCATCCAAAGGTTTTGCTTCTGAGAGGTGCAAATTACCTCCTTATGTCCTAGATGCACAAATCCTTCCTGCCCACACACCTCCCTGGCATCTCAACACGATTCCTGTAAGGAGAAGACCCAGCCCAGGACTGGTTCCACCTCCCCGGGCTGGTTCTCCTCCTCCATAGTTTGCTGAGCCATGTAATCCTTGCAGTCACTTCTAATGGAAAAGACACATTGCCAAACACTAATGTTTATTATTACAGTCAATCAACTGAACTATAATTCTACCATTGTTATCCACCAACACTTTTCCTGCTTAAGTGCAAGGTATGTTTATTTTATTACTGAGGAGCTCAAACATTTTCTTTTATAATCAAGTATTCCCTTCCTCCTCCCACCTAAATCAAGGTGAATGCTCATGAATCAGATCAAGGTCTGAAACAATGTTTTCACTCCTACAGTGACATGGCCAGATGCAGGAAAGCTGAGAATTAGGATTTTCACCAGTTTTAAGATCTGTTGAAGGATTTCGCAAAGGGGAAGGTGGCACAGCTTTCAAAAAACAACCCCTGCACACCCCCAAACACAACACCCAACACCACCACACAGAGTTGGCATTTTATTCTTTTCTCCTTTACAGTATTACTGCTGAAGGAAGTTTGAGACCTATTACACCAAATGAAATAGCCATGAAGCAGGAGATCAGATGGCGAAACAAGAAACACAAATCTTATAAAAACCCAGGCCTATTAGAACTGTGCCGACAAAAGTGCTGTGGATCTTATTCCGATCTGCTTTGCAAAGAGCCTTCCTACTTCTCCACTAAGACAGAATCTATACCAGTAATGCTGGTTCACAGTTACGTAAAGACAAAAACATGCAAATTCCACTTCTATACTGTATTTAGTAACAGATTCATTTCCTCTGCGGTCCATACATACACCACAAACTGTTCGCTACCTCTTACAGGCAATGCTTTATCTGTTCACCTATAGTCAGCTAAAGCAGTGGGAGATGGTAAAGACAAACACAGGACTCCAAATCCTCAATCCAGATCAACTACCTTTCAAGCAGGGTGCACAGAAAAACAACGGAAGCCAGAAACAATGCAAAAATCCCTATCTAGTGCTAAGGTATTGGTGATTTTTAGATGTCATCTTTGGCATGTTATTTGAAAACACAGGATATATGCTGAAAAGGAAAACTTAATCCCCAGTGACCCCTTGTATTCACAGCAAGGTACAGAGTGCAGTGCTGGTAACCCATGCACAAGAAGCAAGGAGCACTGTTTTTGTTTTCCTATATCCAGTTCAGAATAATACCACTAAGCTCACAAGTGTACATCAGCAGGAAAAGTTTGTATTTATCTGAAAATCTTTACTCCTCATCAGAAGACCTTTGTATAGCTGCTCCCTCAAAACTGGAACTGATAAAAATCAGCCAACCACATGCACGCTCAGCTTGCGATTCGCAGATCTCAAAACGTGTAGGAACTTGTTCCTTCTCAGGAAATGCCCACAATCCATCCTCAAATTCAAGCCTCAAACAAACATTAAAATACCGCAAGCCACTATGCCATTTATCTAACTCCTTAAACTGTGACCATCACTGCGGCTATCTGAGCACTTGAACACAACTGACGGATATGCACTAGCAACATATCTGATTATTGCTACATTTTTGTGGCAGGCAAACATACAGGCTTTTCTCTGTTCTCCTGCAACCAAGATATCTGCTCAAGTCTGCATCCCCCCCAAGCCAGCTAATGTGTTATTCAAGCCATTCTCATAAGGTCACGTCATCATTACTGGATGTCTTTCATATTACAACACATTATAAGCAATAGAAACAAAGCTACAGCTAAACAAGTTCCTACTATATTAACAAGTCCATCAAATGACCAGAAATGCAGTGTTCCCAAATCTGTGCAACAGCACAGAAACAGCTCAGTGCCCTCCCCTGCGCCATCTCCAGAAACACCATCCAAGAAGGGACGATGGAGCTGCCTCTACGCAGATCTGCCTCTTGCTACCATGTCTTTTCCTTCCTCGGGACCATCAGGTAGGAAGAGCTGCCAGGCTTGGTTTAGTCCGTATAAGTACTAGGGGTTTTCCATGTAACAATTGATCAGGTTTGTTTCATTAAACCATAAATATCAGTTTTAAAAAGCATCCAGTACCAAAAGGAGACACCACTAAAGACCATCAGTTTGCAGAGGGCGAAAAGCTCAGCGCTTCCTAAATATCAGCCCCTCTAGAAAAGTATCTTATGCTGATTATACAAAAAAAACTAGGATGTGTGTTGTCATCCCCCAAATCACTAGTTCTCTCAAAGTAAAGAGAACTCGGAGTGTATCTTTGGGTATATGACGAAGTGTTACGAATAGAGCAATGTCAGAGATGTGCTCATCTCTGGGATGCACGGCCCAGCAATCATGTGTGCAACCAGTGTCACCAAACAGAGCTTGTGCCTCAGCCTCAGCCCCCACGCGATGTTCTGTGAGATACAACATAGGCAAGCTCCTGACCTGTAAAACTCACACAGATAAATGCTTAACTCGAAGTGGTGGTATGTTGTTCCGCCCAGATAAATGCATACTCCTTAAGACATAATTACTCACTACCTGTTGTTTTTTGGGTTGTTTTTTTTTCTTTTTTTTTGTGGGAATTGTTTTCTGTACGTACTGCACAGCCATGACACCTTAGCGTCAACTGAAAGAAAACAAGGAGACGGGACTACAAGACTTCAGCTTCATCTACTTAATGATCCCCAACATCCAACACTCCACTGCACAGTAAGGATACCGACAGTCGGTCTCCTTTTGCCACGTTGTAAGACACTTTGGGGCTCAAAACATACAACACAGAGCAGTTCAACTCGGTGCACTGTTTTAAAACGAGGGACAGCAAATTTGTTGTCTCAAATGCTTGTGGGATAGAAGTCTTGAAAAGGAAACCAAATCAGATTTGTACCTACCCAAACACAAGCATGAAACCTTCTGGTAATGGTCTTCATGCTTATGTTCTGCTCTCAGTAAAACAAACAAACAAACAAACAAAAACAAACAGAAAGAAACCACAGTAACCTTGCTTTCTTGAGTGCTTGTCATTAGCTCTGCCTACTGCATTCTAAAAACTCTCATCATGCAAAATGTGTGATTGCTTAACTCCAGGAGTTGAAAGGTGGGAAGCTGCAATGGGCTCATGGTGAGCCTGGAGAGGAGGTCCCCAAAAACAGCCTCAAAATTGGCTGCAGACTGCCTGCCAGAGGAGCCATTATTAAGAAATCTGTTGTACTAAGCCACCTACCCATGATAAAAAGGTAGAAAGCAACTAAAGGGTACCCAGAAGGGAAGGCCTTATAATCTCGAGATCTGTTCTGCTGTGGAACCACTGGGAGGCAAAAGGGAAGGAGGGAAAAAACAAAACAAAACAACCTACCCCCCACCCCAAACCCCCAAACAAACAACAAAAAACACCATGAAAAAGAGCAGTTCTACAATAGCAACAAAACAGCGTTTGTTGAGGAAGAACAGGCCACCAGCCCAACGTTTAACAAATCCAAAGACTTCAAATGGGATGGCTTTAAAACTGACCCTAAGAGAAAGTCTACTGTAGTCCCAGAAGAGCAGGAAGAGGACCCATCATATCTGAGAAGGAGATTGCTTATTTCTTCACCAGGAGTGCTTCAGCATACACAGTCAGTAGCAGAGAACCAGCTTTGAACCCTGCCCTTTGGATAGAGCATTCAGTTCTCAGCATCCTGAGCAGCAAAGCCAAGCGAAACATTTCTAGTCTCAGGTATGTAAAATTCTGCTTCAAAATGAAAATAAGGAGAGGAGTAATCTATGTCCAGATCGTTAATGCTGCTCTCTTCAGGAGTGTGATCTACATGCAGTGAATTTAAATAGGACCATGACAGGTCACTTGCAGAGGAGGGAAATTCCAAATACTAAGAGGAATTCAGACAGCTTGAAAAGACAGCTACAATAACCTATGGAAATGATCCAATCTGAGGAAGTGTTTAGTAGTATGAACAACAGGGGTTTTCAACATAAATTAGATAAGGACTTTGAGGCAAGTGCACTGAGGATACTTTTGGCATCTACTAAGAGCTCCAAATCTCATTCAAGTACATGCCTCAAGCACACTGCATGAACAGCCCTGAGCATCCAACATCAAAATGAGTCAGGAGAAAGTGGGTGACCTGTGTAATTGCTCCTGAATTAGGGATGTCTCTGACTAGCAAGAAAAACCCCACAGTTTCTATTCAGGCAGGTACCCTGCGCAGCTTCAGAGATTCAGAAACTCCAACCAGGACCTCCTGTTAAAGAGCTCATTAAAAAAGCAGACTCCTTTGTCTTTCACAAACTCCTTTCCTTCCTTGCTTCAAGTTGAGATTTCTACATCTTTACTCCTTGCTATATTGTCTGTTTTCTCTAGAAGGAAGCGAGTGAAAATTAGGAAAAATATTTCAGACATTAGTAAAGAACGGAGACAAGATGTGCAGATCGGAGTCTCCTCAACCCCAAAACCTCTGGTTTCAGCTTCTTCAGTTTGCAAGACAAACATCACATGTGGTGAGGATGAGAAAGGCACCTTCAATGCTTATAGGGTTGAAGTACTAACACAGAGGCCTAAACAATACAAGTACAGTATATCACACTATTATGCCAGTGTAAGTGTCCTGTTCCTAAGCCACACCTGTCCTAGAGAGCATCAAAGATAAACAAATTGAAGCAATCAGCATTCACAAGAAAAGATTTGCCTGAAAACTCTAAACCAGGTACCCACCAACTCCTACCACAGAATTCATGCAGAATGCTTTTCCAAGTGGATACTTACTATGCAAAGGGCAAACCACTTGGGGACACCCAGAATGAAAGTGTGTGGTCTGTGTGTACACACAGCAGAATGCTCCGCCAAACATAACTGCTTATCAATAGTTAAACAATGCCTGAGCAGAGTTTCCTCCACAGACAGTAACAGCTAGGTATGGAATTTATAATCTCTTCCCTTCCACCACCAGTCAGAGCTTGGCAGATGAGAACAGTGGCAGGGGATGAGAGGAGTTGAATTTTCCTGGTTTAGGAAGCAAAGATAGGAGAGAACAGAGGGAAGATGTAAAAGTCTGCCTTTGTTCCACAGGTCAACACAAAATAGAATTTATTTTTTCCTTTTTTCATTCTACCCCCCGTATGTATGGTGTTTTTTCAGTCATGAAAGGATGATTAATCCCATGCAGCTGTCGTCCCAAATTACAGGTACTGGAAGGTTTTTCTTCTCACCACTGCAGCTTACTACCTTGTGTTAATTTGCCAAAACCAAACTAAATACGTGGGCTCTTCCTAACCACCTCTCTTCAGTTCTCGCTTTTTATCTTAACCACCTGCATACCTACGGGATTCTGAAAGAAACATTTACTTGGCCTTCATGCAGAAAGATCAGTGTGAATTATTGTCCCTAATTATCGATATAACAAGTCTAATGGAATACAATGACTGCATAACAAATTTTAAATTATCACACCACGTAAGTTAACAATACTTTCTAGAAAACTGCATACTCAATTCCATGCCATGGTTCTAGCCACTCATCACCACCAGAGATTAAGTTGGTTCAAAAGTAATTGCGGTTTTGGACTGCGAACTTTAAATCATTATAACGAGGCTCAAACATATCTTTATTAATAAAAATAGGAACCATTACAATCAACACTTTTTTGCCAATGAGAAATAAGTTTGTTTATTCCTGTAGTGTAAAAATCCGTGCTTCGGGATTTGATGAACTCTTGGAAAGCAGTTTCTGCATCCTGCTGGTTGCGGAAGCATTTTCCCTGCAAAAAGTTGTCAAGATGCTTGAAGAAAAGGCAGTCAGTCGGTGAGAGGTCCGGTGAATATGGCAGATGAGGCAAAACTTTGTAGCCCAACGCATTCCACTTTTGAAGCGCTGTTGTGTGATGTGCAGTCGGGCATTTTCATGGAGAAGAATTTGGCGCTTTCTGTTGACCAATGCCAGCTGCAGGTGTCGCAGTTTTCAGTGCAATCTCATCGATTTGCTGAGCAGACTTCTCAGATGCAATGGTTTTACCGGGATTCAGAAAGCTGGAGTGGATCAGACCATCAGCAGACCACCAAACGGTAACCGTGACCTTTTTTTGGTGTAAGTTTGGCTTTGGGAAGTGCTTTGGAGGTTCTTCTTGGTCCAACCACTGAAATGGTCATCGTCAGCTGTCATATAAAATCCACTTTTCATTGCATGTCACAATCAGATCAAGAAATGGTTCGTTGTTGTTGCGTGGAATAAGAGAACATTACACTTCAAAACAACGATTTTTTGGATTTTCAGTCAGCTCATGAGCCATCCACTTCTTGAGCTTTTTCACCTCTCCAATTTGCTTCAAATGCCGAACAACCGTAGAACAGTCAACGTTGAGTTCTTTGGCAACTTCTCGTGCAGGTGTAAGAGGATTGGTTTTGATGGTTGCTCTCAGTTGGTCATTACCAACTTCGGATGGCCGGCCGCTACGCTCCTCATCTTCAACGCTCTCGTCTCCTTTGCCAAACTTCGTGAACCACCACTGTGTTGTACATTTGTTAGCAGTTCCTGGGCCAAATGTGCTGCTGATGTTGCGAGTTGTCTCTGCTGCTTTACGACCCATTTTGAACTCGGATAAGAAAACTGCTCAAATTTGATTTTTGTCTAACATCATTTCCACAGTCTGAAATATAAAATAAATAGCATGTAAAAAGTCGGCAGCAAAAAAACATAAAGTGAGAAAAGAAAAGCGCATTAAAATGATATATAGCATAGCCACATTTGTTTAAGAATATATTCCAATATCAAATGGCAAATTTCAACAATGCAAAAACCGCAATTACTTTTGCACCAACCTAATATAAACAAATACTAACACACCTTCAATATTTATGTACACCTGCTACTACAGAATAAGCAATTGCAAAATTATGTGTTTGGGCTCCAACTTGAATTCATGAGGTATCAAGCATCTTTAGCAGCCACAAGTCCACTCTTCTCCAATATTCAGGGGTTTGGGAGGTCAGGGGGGGAATAATGCAAATGCTATGGCTCCCATACAGGCAGCATCAGGGAACAGGCATTCCTTCATCTCCATGATACTTAGTGGTAGTGAGCAACCCTGTGAAATGCACTGGAGGCTGTATGTACAGTTCAGGTATAGCAAAAGCAGATACAGAATTTATCATTCACCTCTTTCACAATGACTTCTAACGCAAAGATATGAAAATTGCTACAAAACTAAAATTCATCAGGAAAGACTGTTCAAAGGCAATTTTAATTAAAATCCAACCACTTAATATTAAAATACAAGAATGCAACTAAAAATAGCCACACAAGGTAATGGCAACAAATACCTTCTCTCCATCCTAGGCATCCAGTTATTGTCGCACACCTGAACAAGCTCTCAATATTTACCCTGGCTCTGGAAGCAGGTTGAGCAAGCCACTAAAACTCCTTGGTGTATAACTATGTTCCAGATCATGGTGACCAACACAGACTTTGTTTCCCCACTGAATCTGGTCTAAAGAGAGCCCTGGGTAATTGCCCCAAGGTACCTGACAGCAAAGACGGAGTATTTGCTCTGTTCTGAAGACAGGTTCTTCACAACCTCACGAAAAACTCGCCAGCGAGAAAAGGGTTATTCTGGAGAGCTGAAATGAGAACAAGACGTTAGGTACAGGTTGCTAACTCTCCGGATAGCTGCCCTAGAACAGAGACCAAGATCTGGAACCGCTGTTAAGGTTGGCTGCTGAAGATAAAGCATGAGGACTAATACAGCTACCGTGTTGGCATTTCCCATCTGTAAGAGCATTCACACAGTTCAGGAGTACTTAGTCAATTTAAGAGATTTTCTGAGGTGTAAGGAAAATGCCATTATTAACAATGCTAGGGCTGTGTGGAAGGAGTCCTACAGCACAGCTAGAAAGTCTCTCTTACACTGAGCATGGAAAAAGGAAGACTCCCTAGCGTAGTCCTGTGAAATGAAAGTGTATATAGAAAAACCCATGTAACATTATCTTCCCGCCCTCCACAACCACACCATTACCTTCCCCTGTTGTGTTCCCAGGAGCGCAGAGCACTTACAACTATGGTAGAGGACCCCAGACCATCCTAGCTCCTCCCTGGAAGGCCATGCAACCATGGGATTTTAAATACCTTTTAGCTTGCCTTTTCCCTCCACATTTCACAGTAGTTGTCAGCAATTTTACAGAATTTGTCACTGTCAATGAAGCTCTCAACTGCCTGGTCCACCCTGCTACATCCATGGTACTCTGCATTTGGGTGAATAACCCCCAACATGAGAGCACAAAGCAGCAGCTCCTGAGCCTCTTTCCCTTGCTGTGCTGTCGCTGCTGTGGAGACTGTTCGCTCCCCTTCCACAAATCCATCTTTTTCAAATTAGCATACTCGTTAAGTGAGTCAGGACGCTCTTGCAATACAGCCCAAACAAATTTATGGGGAAAAGCAGTTATTTGGGGTTTTCCTTAGAAAACCACTTATCTTTTCCCTCCCTCTATGCAAAACCAAAGTTAACATAATGAAGACCTGAAGCTTCCTTAGGAAGCCTCTGCATCCCAAGAGCTTAGTGGAGCAAAGAGGAAGAAAAGCTCCATGGCCCCAAACTGAAATACAGACTGGTATATCAGCAGGTTTTTTTGTTTGTTTTGGCTGGTTTTGTTTGGTTGAGGGTTGTTTTTTTTTTTTGCATCACAGCTGGGACCCTAACAACTCTCACATCGCCCAGTTAACCCAATACAACAATCAGTGATGCCTGTGAGGTAGCAGACGCTCCTCAACAGCAAGTTACAGAAGCTGCAACACCTGTCCAACAGATTCCTAGAAAAACATATGTAAAATTCACATAATCACAGAATGGCTGGGGTTGGAAGGGGCCTCTGGAGATCATCTAGTGCAACCCACCTGCTAAAGCAGGTTCACCTAGAGCAGACTGCACAGGAATGTGTCCAGGTGGGTTTTGAATGTCTCCAGAGAAAGAGACTCCACAGCATCTCTGGGCAGCCTGTTCCAGTCCCCTCAAAGTAAAGAAATTTCTCCTCATATTCAGATAGAACCTCCTGTGCTTCGGTCTGTGCCCGTTGCCCCTCATCCTGTCATTGGGCACCACTGAAAGGAGTCTGGTCCCATCCTCTTGACACCCACCCTTGAGATATTTATAAGCACTGATAAGATCCCCTCTCAGCCTTCTCCAGGTTGAACAGACCCAGCTCTCTCAGTCTCTCCTCTTAAGAAAGATGCTTCAGACTCCTAATCATTTTTGTAGCCCGCCACTGGACTCCCTCCAGTAACTCCTCGTCCTTCCTAAACTGGGGAGCCCAGAACTGGACACAGCACTCCAGATGTGGCCTCATAGGGCAGCAGAGATGGGAAACAACCTCCCTCGACCTGCAGGTCACACTTCTCCTAATGCACCTCAGGATACCACTCGCCTTCTTGGCCACAAGGGCACACTGCTGGCTCATGGTCAACATGCTGTCGACCAGAACTCCCAGGTCTCCCTCTGCAATGCAGGGTTTCCCTGTAAGTTTGTCACAAAATTTACTTGTATCAATGTCAGTCCTTTGGTCTGACAACAAAGAAAGCAAGGGTAGACCTCAGTAATTTGGTGCGCAGCTTTCACCTGCAAGCAGGCAATCACCTGAAGCCTACAGGAGCCTTTCAATGTATTTGGAGGTTGCTCCCGTAATGCTGATACACACACACACACACACACACACACACTCTCTCTGATGAAGATACACAGCAGGACTGCATCAAAATAGATGACTGACAAAATGACACAGTGTTGTTTTCTCCACTGAATGTCACTGCCATCAACCACAAGAGGGGCTGAGTTCACATTTGTGTACCCACACCAGTCTCATCTAGCAGTGAAACTGGATCTCGCATCTCAAATGTTCCACCTCCTGGTTTCTGGGCTACAGCTTCACTTGCTTCTGTGCGGATAATTCCCAGAAAGTATAAGAAGATGGTGACTACATTACACACTGCTGAAGAAATAAGTGATACTTTACATCTATTTCTCCTTTCCATGGCATACTCGGATATTTGCAGTTGGAGTAGGTAATCACTGTAGGTCCTTTCCAACAGAGAAAGTCTATTCTATTCAGCAGTTCTATTTTTTTTCAATGAATATTTACTATGTGTCAAAATATGTTGGGAAAAAAAAAAAGTATTTCCAGAAGGAAAAGAAATGTTTGCAGCTTACTCAAGTTTGACAAAGTAGTCTTGGGGAAAAAAAGGAAAAAAAAAAAAAGGACAAAAAAATTTAAAAAAGCAGGAGGGAATCTCAGAAGTGTCCAAATATTTCCAAAATTTAAAAAAAAAAAAAAAAAAGGCGCAGTTTCCTCAGCGCCAACATTTCAAAATGAAAGTGCTCATTATTCACAAAAAATTCTTAAAAAATAAGATGGCCTCTATTACCATGCAGTGAAGTCTTTCTCAAATTCAGAAGAAATACTTCAAAATTCATCCACAATTAAATTCTAAGCTTTTTAGCCACAGAGAACTGACCAGATTGGCTTCAAAATCCCACACAATTTTTCCATTAAACTGATTTTCTTCTGAATTTAAAATTTCCATAAAACAACTTCTTCTTCAATTTCTACTCCATCATTTTTAACACAAGACAGAACATTAAAAAGATATAACTAACACCTGTATTTAAGTCAATTCATTCTTTAATAAGTTACAATATCTTAAATTAAACTGCATAGCAGTAATGTACTCTATCTTGGGCACTTGTTGGAGACACAAACAGCACCACAGTGTCATCAGCATCTTTGATGAAGAAATCTGTTCCCCTTGTTTATCATGGCATGAAGCAAAGAAGAAGCCTCCTAAGAATTCAGGGTGAAAAACACAAAAATTAAAATAAAATCATTAAACCATAAATCAGAATATTTCTCCCATTCTACAGACCAGAATATTGCTCCAGCCTCCTGTAACTAAAGATAAGTTTAATAAACCATATGTACTTCCCTGAAGTATTTTGCAGAAGTCTCAGGATAGAATTAGACACTGAGTAACAGTAATCAGTTTTTTAATTGTGAAATTATTCAGAGATGTTCCCTTAAAACCAAGGACTTTTTTTGTTAAATACAGCTGACTTATCAAATCAATTCTCTAATTGCCACCATTTCAAATTAACATAAAAATCTTTGTCTCTGCCTTTTTCAAAGTGTATATAGTTGCTATTTTGATGTTTATCATCTAAACTTTGAATTACTTGTGCTTACCAGAGACAAAGAAAATTAATTCTCAGTGAAATACAGCTTATTCGAGAAAAATAATGATAAATAAAGGAAAGCACATTCAGGAACAACATAGAGAGTACACTGGAAGCAGCTGGCCACCAGTGCTTATTTGTTTTGCATTAAAAGTATTCTGCAGCTTGACACAAAATATTCCTGATTACTTGTTTGGCTTTGCATAACATTATATAGGAGGAAGGAATGGCAAGTAAGATTGTCTCCAGATTGAACAGGTATGTTTCTTCATCTTCTTGCATCATCTCTTCCTCAAATTATTTTTTATTATATAATCCCTGGCCTTTTAACATTCCTCAAGAAACAAAGAAATGAAAACAAGATCATTTAACTGGCAGCCACCTGATTATTTTACATTCCTCGCAAGGACTGCAGGTTACCTATGAAAACACCCTCTCATGTTCTGAAGAGCAGACATGATAATCACTACAAACTTCCCCCCAAAGGTAAGTATGACCTACACACGCGAGGTATAACACAACTGCTACAAGTGGTCTGACGTTCTTCCAGTTTTTCATTTTCTGACTGGAATCTGTTTAGGTCAGCTGGTGTCCAAGAGGAGCGAACCCTGCCGAGGGTAAGGATGCAGCCCTGCAAAGGGCCTCACCCAAAGCCACTCAAGACAAGTGGAAAAAGACAAGATCTCCATTGGCTTTATGTGAGGCCTTCAGTCTTAGAAAGGAAAATTCAGTTTGCAGCGTGTTCACAGATGTTTGTTTTCAGCCCTGTCTTCCCAGGAAATACACCATTCAAACTTTACACCATTAAAACCCTTTCTGCTTTAGCCTCAGTGCACTTTGTAACCTCAGAACAAGAACGTATTTCATGTCACAGAAGTATCAAAAATAGTGGTTTAGTTCAAGTTTAATGGCAATTCCATTTACCTCCTAGAATTTCTTACAAACGTTGCGCCTACATTTTATCATTATTTAAATTAAAACTTTTCTAGTTGCTTTCCATGAACAACAATTGCTGAGGTAAATACACATAATTTTTCATTCATTTCGCAAGGCCACAGGCCTATGCATATTACATAGCATGGCAACTAGGCACAGGTCTGTCCTCTGATTTCCAGACACTGAGCAGAACATCCCATATACCTGGTTGCTGCATCACTCAGTGTAAAAAACCTTGGTTTAAGATCTACCACTTCTTCAAAAAAGCCCATCTTAACTCTGAACATGAATTTACACATTGAACAAAATGCTAAAAAAGAGGTACATGACAGTAACCACTTAGACTATGTTCACACTCTTCTGAAAAGCTTAGCTTTAAGTGAATGAAATCTTTCATACAGACTAAGTTTGCTAGGCCTTCCATGACTACTGAAGTGTGTTATCCCTCGTCCTCATCACCAGCAACATAAAAGGGTTCTATCTTTTTATGTTTGTTTTACATGACATCCTGTGACCTCCAATACAGAGCCTGTGATCTGCATCTATTGCACTTTACTCAAAATGCTGGTGGAAGTTCGGGCAACCCAAGAGAAGGGGGCATAGCAAACATTTTAGCAATACCAAATGCCACTTTCACGTGTGCTCACAGCCAGCTTGTAACCCAACACCTTTCACTATCAAAGTGAGGACACAGCCCAACCTTTATTAGCATTTCTGAGAAAATACTGAAAGGGCCAACTTTAAGCAAGCTGCATACATTCAGCCAATGGATTAAGAAACCACTTGACATCCTTCCTGAGGAATTTGGCCCCTTGACTGCCTAATATTAAATAAGAACTGAAGTCACTGAAGGTAGCAGATGCCAAAGTTACCATCAGACACAGAATTTCAGAAGCCTCTTTCCCCCCATATGACCTGAACATAAGATTTTGGTCTGTCTTCTGCAACTATTCTTTTATTGAAGAAGTCTTATTTTTCCTACTAATTTTTCCCACTAATCCTAATACTTAGAAAAGCAGGTGCTTCTGCTCCCACTGCAAGTGCTGTTATGTTGCAGGTCCCATCCTAATATTTGGGAATCAGTCAGCTTTGATGAGAAGCATCACATCTCTCAGTTCTGACAGTGATACTACACAAATACCTCACTGGAAACTATCCAACACCGGGACTTCTCACAAAGTTACGATGAAATGTTCAGTGACAGTGGATCATATTAGTCTGTATAAGCACTGTATAAGAAAATGGCATTTTTTTAATTGTCTTCAAGTTCTTCTAGCAGTTTCGGGGTAATGCAATTAACAAACTCTACGTCCACTAAGAGTGTCTTCAGATTTATTCTTCATATCTCTTCCTACTCACTCTTCCATCTCTTTGGGCCATTCCTTTTCACATCCATTTCCTCAATGCTCGATGAGTCTCAGAGAAGCTGGACTGCTCCAATAAGCCATACAGCTACACAGGTGCGTAGGGCATGTCAGTACTCATCATGAACCAAGTGAACACACAGTGGCTCACACAGGCAACAACCTAATCTCCACACATGATTAAAAATATTATTTGACTATAAATACAAAGCAAAAAATAAAATAAGCTGATGTTGTTTAAATAATGGCTCTTCAGCATCAGAGTAAACTTTGTACTGTATCAGTAACTAGCTTTAGGGAGCTACTCAACCCCCACTCTAAAGGATGGAATTTGACTATGGGTAGATTGTGGAAGAATGCCCCAGAAGATTACTTATACCAAGTTAAGACTTAAAATGTAATTTCAGAAATGCTCTGTGGAATCAGAGGTGCCGTTCCTAACATCACAGCTGAAGACACTACTAGGATTGCAGAAATGCAATAAAATTTGCCACGTTGCCACAGCTGAATACTCAGCAGTTCGGGGTCGGTGGTTTGGGGTTTTTTATTCCTCTTCTGACAGTACTCTGGGGAACTGACTGGATTAAGTCCCTTCCATTGTACAGTGTGAATCTGGCAACTGGCAGTTAATTAGGCCTTTTGCTCACAGACCAAAGACATCAGGAAAGTTAACCAAACCACCCGTAAGGGATCAGAGCAGCCAAAACCAAGAGGCAGGGAGACGGCCTAGCAAGGCAGACTAAAAGCCCCCTTCTCAGCACACTGGCAGAGAAGGTAACACTTCAGGTTGCTTGGACAACACGCTAGTAGGGAAAGTTCACTAATCAGCAGTTTTAAATCAATGTCTATTTTACAGACTTAGAAGAGCTCCTCCTGCCAAACACAACTGCGTTGCAGAGGACACGGTAAGGCCTTCCAGAAGATCCTACAGCAGCGCTCCTGAGCTAGCCTAACTCTTCAGAACTCTTCAATACATAAACGCAAGACCCAGAAAGCAACTGATATGCTGATGGGCAAGCAGCACCACCTCAGAGCTGAATATTTCATCCGACAGGCACAACTCTCATAGGTTATCTGCAATGATAGTTTTTCAAGTAACTGGCAATTTATCAGGTGGCTGCTAAGACACAGGAGGGAGTGAAAGAAAACAAAACAAAGAAACCAACCACTGCACACCAAATTATTTCATTACCATGTGATTATTAATTTATGTTATGAATAAGGAAACCAACTACTGAAGCCCTCAGAAATCAAATACGTTCTGTCCCCAAAATGCCATAAAAGTGTTTGCTTATACTAAATTTAGCCTTTTTTGAAAGGTTGACCAAAAAAAGATCCCTTGATAAGTATTTGTTCCCAGTTTTTCAGAGATGCAATACAGCTCTGAAAAAAGACCAAATTCTTTCCATCTCTCCACTGATAATGTGAAGGATTATGAACCCATCCCTTGAAATGTGGCAGGGCAGCAGCATTGCAGCACGCAGACCATCAAGAGCCCGTGCCACAGGCACCTCCCCACACAGCGCTGTTTGCAGCATGAAGTTTGTTATCTGTGCTGTAACACCGTCTGCCCAGCAATTGCCCACTCCAGTTTAAACTAATAATGGAAAATAACTCAATCAAGTTTTCTTTATTGCTGCAGCACACACTGAATGTCCAAAGCAATGTATGTTGTACATGGCATTTTACTCTTGGCTCCATATGCCAAAAACTACAGTCAATATTTAACATGACAAATTTCAGTGCACATTTCTAGACATGCATGACAGCAAACACTGGACACTTTGCATCAGACTGAGAAAGTAATTCCAACATAAGCTCCCATTCAGATGTTTATTCCTTTATTTCCCAGCTGCCTCCAGAAAGGTTAAGAACTTTTTGAATGAGTGTTTATCTGGTGAGTTTTCATAGATCCTCCTCATTCAGGCTGTGCCAGGAGCCCCCCACATGCACCAAACCACACAGCTGAGCCTCCACAAGAGAACTGGGGTCCATACTCCGTGTCTGGTGCAACTCCCTGCTGATTTTTCCAGTGTTTGATACAGGTGAGCAACATACCCACATCTTGTATTCACAAGCAGGTGAAGTTTAACCTGATGTCACCTGCCTGAGGTGAAACATGAAAGACGAAGCATGAGCAACCTTATGTCATTCTCCACCAGTGCTCAATCAGCTGCATGTGTGACATCATACGTGCAAAGTTTCGGTTCTGTGTCCTGCAAGTATTGGCGAAAGACACTCAATTAAGTGTATATGTGTGCTGAATCTGTAACACTCTCTTAATTTTGAGATAGGAAAAAAAGTAACGAACACTGGCTATAAATATGCAGTTATTAAGAAATTACAGTATTTCAGTATACAGTTCTCTCTGTGGAGAAGTCCAAGAACCACTGACTAGGGATTAAACAGCAACATGCAGACCACATGGGCTGGACTGTACCTTTTCTGACACCCTGTGGGCTGTAGCACCTAGGGACTGATAATCCACTTGAGGCACACTTAAGACGACTTACAAACTTTAATTTTGGGAAAACTGTCTCCACTAAGCTTTCCTGGTGTAATGTGATGCACGGTGTAGGAAAAGCTAGGAATCAGAGATTCAAAAAAACCCCAACAATATCACAACAGTACGCTTGTACCACATCGAGTCATAAATTACAGAGTTTTGTGGTATGTGGTTTTGTTACCTCATACTAGGCATCGCGATAATTATACGAACCACACCTTTCATCTTGCTGACCTGTAACATTACATTAATGTAACGTTACATTTGCAATTTAAACTTCAGTGATTTTTTTTCAGGTATTCAGGCCTGCCTATTAAAACTTATTAAACTGAAATGCACAGTAGGTTCATCATTTTGTAGCAGCACGTGGCTTCCTTACGCTTCCAGCGAAACACACGAGCTTTTGGTCTGGGGGTACTTAAAACTTCTATATTTTCCCCAGATTTTAAAACTTGGGTCCGTTTCAAAGAATTAGCTCAGTTTTCGACAGCTTAAGCTCTGTATTTTATTAGCGAAAAGAGAAAGTCGGGAAGTTTCAGAAGGGAAGTCGCCGAGAAGCCAGGGCAGCACACCTGCCGAGGCAGGAGAGTGGAGCTGCGGGGCGGCGGTGCCGTGCCCGGCTGGGGACGGCGCAGGGACGAGATGCTTTGCCCAGAAGCCGGAGCGGGAGGCTCGCTGCCGGCCGGCAGACCCTCCGCGCCCCCCGACACGCCTCAGGCCCGGCCGGGCGCACGCAGGCCGGTCCCCTCGGAAAGGGCAGAGAGAAAGTTAGCGCCCACGGCCGGCCGGCCGCCGCGCCGCCCCCTCCTCCCCTGGGCGCCGCCCGCGCTGCCGAGGGGCGGCCCCGGC
>VWYH01005887.1:2044654-2087790 GCA_013399365.1 Pampusana beccarii
GGAGCAGGGCACCCGGGCCGCCCTCCGCGGCCGCCGCCGCCGGGGAACACCCGCGCCTCCTCGCCGCGGGGGCGGCGGAAGCCGCCGTCCGGCACCCAGCGGGGATGGGGAGGGCAGGAGGGCGCGCCCCGCCGCTAACTTTCCCCCTCAGCCTCTCGCCGGCGGCGGCGGGGCCGGGGGCTGCTGCAGCGGTCGGCGGGGTGAGGGAGCTGCTGCTGGGGTAGGTGCTGGGTAGGTGGTGCCCGCCCCGAGGGGCTGTCCCGGCCGCCGGGAGCTGGCTCCTGGCGCGGCTGTCACATCCTCCGCATTGGGGGGATACAGCCAGCCCTCGCCCAGGTCGCTGAACCGAGAGGTGGTCGCTCCTTCCCTGAGAGGAGCCCAGGCCGCCAGACCCAGCCCTCACCTGCCCGGCGGTGAGCCGGAGGCCCGGGGCACCTGCGCGCCTTGCGGCCGGGCGGGCCTCGGGGCAGCGGGGTCTCCCCGCCGCTGGGTGGGCTCCGGCGCCCCCCGAGCAGCCGGTATCAGCCCGCGGGCCGGATCCCTCCCGGCGGCCGCCGGTGAGGCTGCGGACCTGCGGGGGAGCGTTGGCGGAAGTCGCATACCCCTCGCTCCCAAACCCTATTTGACGTCTTGTCTCCAGAAAGCTATTCAGCAGAGAGGCTGACTGGTTAATTGACTTTAATGAAGGTCTCCCCAGGCTCAAATTTGCAGACAGTTTTATTTAAAATTAAAAGAGAGGAAAAAAAATTACTTGTCAGGAAGGATCTCCCCCCCCCTCTCTGCTTTATAATCACCTCTCTCTTTTTTTCTGTTTTTATACAGTTCCACAATATTATTAATTTTGAGCAAAAGTGTGACTAAAAAAAGCCTCAGAATCTGCATATGGCTCTATTAATTGTACAGATATAAGTGATTCCACTGGTCCTGCTGATGGGTAACAGTCCCAGGCTGCTTTCATCTCTGTAAAATTAAGTGTGTGCATAAGAATAAGCAGAGTCTCTGCCCATTTTAGTAACTGTATTGCAGGTAGGTATGTTTCTAGCATTGCTGTGGGAGCCAATGAACAGCAAAGCCTAAAACTGCAGAGAATGGCTAGTGAATGGAAAGGTGAGCATTTGTCCATTTGCTTAAAGCATGAAAAATCCTGGTGCAGGTTCCTGGTGTCCTCTATACTGGAGAACCTGTCATTCATGGAAACAAAACAAGCTTTTTCTTGTGGCTTATTTTAGTCATTATCTTACACATTCACTTGAATTTTTTTTTATCTTGTCTTTCTTCTAATTGCATGTTTCTTGATGTATGAATCCACTCCATTTAGTTTATATGGAAGAAAAGCAAGCATAAACCCTATTTTCCAGAGGGGGGGGGAAGTGAAGAAGCCTTCTCTTCAGCATGTAGAGCTAGAGTTCGCAAGCAGAGTTTGCACAGCCATGTGATGCTGAACCATAGAACTGTAACAATACTGTAGTGTTTGCACTTAAAAAAATCCCATAACATGGACACATGGTAGCCCACAGTACCTTTTCAAGATTGACCGTGGTCAGCCTGTAGTTTAGAGGGCTGGGGCACTGCTGCTGCTGCTGCTGCTCAGCATTTCATGAAAATGTCTAATTCTTTTGAGTAATACAGAAGGGTTTGGCATCAGGCATCTGTCGTTTGATCCACCTGTTTCAAGTGTAGCTGCTTCACAGGTTACTATTGTAGTTTCTCTGCTGCCTTTCTGATGTTATCGAAGGAAATTGCTCACTATGAGTTGACTCAGCGAAGGAGGAGTTGTTCCTGCTTGAGACCACGATCCTGGAAAGTCATGCCACACAAGGTGCTGTCATGAATAATACTGCAAAATCACATATGTGCAAGCACCTGTGTGGATCAAGACATAAAGCAATAAATAGCGAGTGCGAAAGAGGAGTAAAATAGTAAGATAAACATCTTCCCTAATAAGTTGTGGTTTTGGAGACTTATTTGTACAGTCAGACAGATAGGCCTTTTTCAGACCCTGGTGGTTTTGGTGAGCGTGGATCCTCAGCACTGTTAACAATATCAGGAGTGTAGATTTTACATTTTTGTTTGCATATGAGTAGGCATGCTCAACATTGATCACCATTGTAATTCAAACAGAATTTCTAAGGCAGGAAATCAAGATTAATCAGAATGAGTGTTAAATACAAAAATATAATGTGGCTGATCTATCAAGGTCAACAGATGTGTGATTTAATCTATTTGTTATGAAACAAAACTGTGATGGACGTGGGGTTAGTATCAATAACTTTTAATAGCTATTAAAAAAGAACACGGGTCACCTACGAAGAAATAGAAGTAGTTTTGTGGCTGTCAACTAATAAACATTCATGGTTAACCACCTGCTAGTAATAGACAATGCAATGATTGCTTTCTGATGTGTGAACTTGTTCAGTTAGCTGCGGGTCTCTTTTCATTCATTGTTTGCTAAGTTCTCTGGATTTTTGAGACCTTTTGAGCTAGGGAGAGCACTTAACTCTTGCAGCAGTTGAGAAGAGCTGAAAACTCAGGAGTTGTTCAGTATCCCATAGGGTAAGGCTTCAGGTCACTATCTTTTTATGAAAGTGCTCCTCATACTCTGTAGGGCCTGATTTTGTAGATATTCAGCTTTACTGGCTCCACTAGAAGTTAGAATACTTAAAGCACTTCATATTTTTTCCCTATGGACTTGGAACAGTCTCCCTGGTTTTGTTTGTTTGTTTGTTTCTTCCATAGAGCCAGGAGGGTTTTCTGCCCAGCACAGTTAAGGGCCTTCTGCCCCTGGTTTCAGTGTCAGGGCAGGGGACCGAGCTGTGCCAGACAGGCATGAACAAACCCAGTGAAGAATGCCCTAAACTTAACTCTTGACATTCCTGATTCACTGTTGTGGCCACATTATCATCTATGTATTACAGTCAAAATACATTATATCCTGATAATAAGTAGTGTTTGTAGAGAGAACGTGTACTCTTTCCCATGTAGTTGTTCTTTTTTCCTCAAATATCTGGAAGACAGAGTAGTTTTATCAAACTTCTTTTCAGTAGTTACCTGATCCAATATATTTTAAAGTTCTTTATTACAAATGGTTATTTTCTTATTCAAGCTTTACTAGGACGGAGAACTAGGGTGTCCACACAACAAACCGGCAAACTAAGAGAAAGTGCTCGGAAGTTGCCCCTGTCATTTTTTCCTGTGGGAGAAATAAATGGAAATTAGACCCAAGTGATTTGTCAAGCCAAGGCTAATTGCTGAGTAGGTCCGTTTCAGAGGTGATAATAACTATCTCAAAGGATACTTCAAATAAATGAAGCTGAGAAAAAGCTCAAATGGCTGTTTGGCCCTGTTTTATTTGTTTTTGAAATTATTTTGAAGGACCCTTAGCTTTGAGACCCTTAGTTTAACAATCATTTCAGCTTAGGTAGACTCTTAGGCGCAACTTAGAGCAGGGCTCATGTGAAAGATGAGCTGCAATTCAGACCTGTGTACAAGGCTGAGGGCTGATTGATTGAGTAGATCTCTAGATCATCTGATTATCTGCTTATAAATGCATATATTACAGCTACATCTTTTCTTCACTAACTTCACATCTTTGTGCCTCATTTTAAGTCTATTTTGGTAAAGTAAGAAACATGTTTGGACTAACTTTGATTCATTTCTTCCTTAAACTGATGGTTTAGGGTCTTGCATCCCTTGTCTCCTTAGATGGTCTGGCTGTTAGACTTCTGGCTCCTGGTCTTTCTAATAACTAATTTTTACTAGTAACTTAGTAGTTATATTGTGGTAATTAACTGTTGTAATTGCTGGGCCTTAGCTGAGGATAGCTTTCTACCAGCCACTCACACTGTTCCGGGTTCCCGAAAGCTGATTATCCTGTCCTGATGCTCTCTGGAAGGCTGGAGGTCTGAATTTGAAAAACTTGGTAGTTGCTGCCCATGGTGCTTTGAGTGTGATAAGGCTTTTATTGAAGACAGCACTTCTCTGTCAAATTGTAAGGAAAAGCTAATACTTGCTTCAAAGTCTTATTTAAAGCATAGTTTAAGTACTTATTTTCAGCTGCGTTTGTAATAGTGGACCATCACTGAGAAGATTATTATGACTATTGCACAAGGACAACATGAATCAGTGGAACTTTTTAAAATTACAGTCTTACTACAGTTCCAATTTTTACACTATTGAAGTCATGCTTGACAATATCTACTTATGTTTGTGCTAAAGAAAAAATAAACCAAGGATAATTGGATATTACACAGAAATGGTTGATAATACCTACCTTCCCCTAAAAAATTACTGATTTCATTTTTTAATAACAGTTTTAATCATTTTATTTCTGCTTGTCTCTGCATACTGGTCATATAAGAAATGTCTTAAAATTTGGGAAGATTTCATAACAAAAACTTATCACTGCTGCATAATCATTATACAAGTAAAACATATTTATGCAGTTTGTGTCACGAGAATCCTATTTTTAATTTATACTGATGAATTAGTTTTCTCTTGGCAGTGCACTGCGTAGCTTCAGGGTGCAGTGGAAAACAAAAATGTTAAGCTGGGAAAGCACTGTATTCACCACTAGTTCCAGATGCCCCAAAACAATAGATAGAAATCCTGCTTAGCTGAACTTTCTGAGTGACTTCCACGTTTTCAGAAGGACAAAACTTCAGATAAACAGGAGATCAAAGCTGCCTCTGTATTTACAGTTACCTGTAATCTAGGAAAAAGGAATTCTCTTGTCTTGTTTTGACTACTTCAGTAAGTTTTGAGCTAACATGATGTTATAGCACAAACCACTGTTACAGTGTTAGTCTGTCTTGGAATTATGAAATGTAAGCTATTTCAATGGTCTCTTGTAAGAACCCACAATTACATAGGTATTAAATAATCTACTCTGTTCCTACTATGGGTTATAGTGGAATACTTTACTAAAACCTTTTATGCTGTTTCGCTCAGACCGTTGAAGATGGTTAGCATATACTTTTAAAAATAACTGGCTAGAAAAATAACACAATTTGGTAAGTTTATCTCAGTGAAAGGTAGACTTGTTCTTTAATGAAGGTTAATAGTATAGAGTGAAACTTTCAGTTTAACAGCTTTTACAGCATGTCAGAAATGCAGAAGTCTATAGTTCTGAAATTTTTGCCTTTTCCACTTTCGCTTTCTAAATTGGATATCCAGCTTATAATCAGATTTCATGGCATCTACTGACATAATAATTCATTAAGTCAATTTAAAAAAGGCAAGTTTGTTACAAAATGTATTGAGATTATGCTATCATTTTCACGAAATAAATCCTAAATTAGAACAAGGACTTTGTAGTTTTCTTTGTTTGAAGTGTCATCACAACTGGCAGCATGTCAAACTCTCTTATCCTCTGACCCTGAAGGTCATTTAGGATGCTATAGTTACAGGATGATTGAAAGCAATCTTAAGGCAGCTCTAGCTTATGTCAGTGATCCCAAGTGCAAAGACGTGGGACACAAGTCCTACATGGTTAAGTGCCATCTCCTGTTTTCCTTCCTACTTGCCTATTCCTCTGCCCCAAATAAAAATTTACCTGGGAAAATCCAGGTCCTTCTTTTCTGGATCTCCTAGTCACAGGGAGCTGTGTATTTTAGAGCCTGCAAGTTGAGAACAGACTCTCTTCTGTTTAGCCTGAGAATTTCCCATTTAAAAATTCTTCGTTGAGCCAAGAATACTGGTGACAGGGAGAATTCTGCATTAGGCATAGATACCAGCAAAAATCCACTTGCTAAATCATAAGTAGGGTCAGAGAATCCCCAGTGCTCAAGCAGGCAATTACACACAGAATTCTTCCTGTTCTTAAAATACATGCCTTTCTTACATTCCTAGGTTAAGGAGAAGGTGGCTTTGGCATAAAGTTAACGTACAGCTCGAGGAATGGTTTGCAGTCTCTTAAGAAAAGGAAATCAGGTAACTTTGTTAACAGGAGGCTTGACAATCATTGACTGTGGAGCCTGACATCGTTGGAAAGGAGTTCCACAGTTCAGACTAAGATCAGTTTTCAAATGAAAGAAACCCCCATCTTACCAAACCTCTCAAATGATCACTGGTGAAGGAGCTGCCAGAAGCTCAGCTGCAGGAATATTGCCAATCACTTGAAATCGCCACCGAGGGTGGTTTGTTAAATAAACATGTATTTTTTGTCACAGCTTAAATTGGAGATACAAATGACATGCCTGTTGTCATCACACAGATCATGAGGACTGAATATGGCCACTAAGTTCTGAAAAAAGAACAGAAGAACATCCACTAGTGAAAATTCATGTAGTTCTCCGGTAGCAGCTGAGGGTGTCTGAAGAGACTCAGAGCTCCACTGAGTAGATGGCTACACAGGGTGTACTTAGAATCACTTGTTCAAACCCGTAAATACATTGCATCACTGGAGGTAGATATTGGATAGGAATGAAAGAAGCAAATATCTGGAATACTAAAACGACGTATTAAAATGGTGCTGTGCAAAAAATCCGAAATGGAGAAAATCACAAGTGAATTGTACAGTACAAACTAAAAATAAACTATGTGAAAAGTTATCTGAGAGGAACATGGGAAAAGGACAAATGATCAAGAATGGGGATCTAACACTTCCACCAAGACAGTATTTCCTGTCTGCTTGTCTTTAAGCATCATTCTGATACCTTTTAGTGTGTATTACATTGTAAATCTTACGTTAAAAAAGAAAAAGTTGGCACGTTTCCATAAAAATTATCTTTGACCTCGTCTGCATAACAGCGTATAAGGGTTGGAAGCTGCAAGGTCATTAATGACTTGAAACCCTCACTCATTTTGTATAGACTCTGACTTGTGTATAACCACCGTCTTCAGTGCGATATTAAGTATACAGCAACTTGTAGACTTTCATCTGTAAACAGCTGTGGAAGCTCCTGCTTTACATAAAAAACTACTCATCATAGTCTCAGAAAGTCATGGGTCTGCTTCATAAACAAACCAACAAACCAAAATGCCTATACATAATGCAGTATTTGGAAACAAACTTGGACATTACTCACTCCTCAGAACATCTCCTGATTTAGTTATCTGATATGAAACAAAAGGAGCCAACAGGCTTCTACATTAGATGCCAGGAGCTCCTAGTGAGGGAACATGTGAAATAAAAGAGGATAGATTTGTGGTATTTTAATAAGGTATTATAAAGCACTGGCAGAATGCTGAAGTGTCTCATCACTGAGTTCCAGCTTTTATATCTGCATCCTGCAAATTGACCGTATTTCAGCCTAAACAAATTGCTGACTGTCCAACCACTTTCTCAAACTACAGCATGTAAAAGGAAAAAACAATGTTCTGTGGGCATAGAGATACTTACTCTTACGGAAAGGAAAAAAAAGGCATATCCTAAGTCCTATTCATTTTCAGTTTCTTTCTTATAAAAATCTTAATGGAAGTATATATTTGTAATAGTGTTTGTGTATATCTACAGATAACAGTCCCAACATCTTCAGTTATTTTTCCTTATCCCTGTGCTTTTCTCCTGCACATGGACCGAACAGAATAGATACTATTTATTTGCAAGAGCTCACTCATTTCTTTTTGCTCTTGTTTCGAGTTCAGATTGCTTGTGCTTAATTCATTCTCTGTACCAATTTATCTCCCAGCTTATAATTTGAAAAGCCAATATGGCACCAGAAAAAAGACTTAGGGATCTTAATAAACAAACAAACTTTCTTAGCTTTTCTTTGAAAGAAGTTCACCAATGCATGCATGTGATGTTTTTTTTTTGTTCTACATCTATTTTTATTACTTAATTTTGTACAGTTTGGGGGTATACAGAAGTATGAATCTATTGAATAATAGAATTAGAGTCTTTTTATGTGTTTAACAAACATGACTCCTTGTGATGATAATAAAAATGTACTCAGAAGCATTGGCAGGTTCACACTTTGCCTTCAATTGGTTTATGGGGCAAATTTTCAGCTTAACTGTAGCTCGAGAAGCTGCGTGTTCACATTGTGTTATCTTGGAAGTACACACAAATATTGCCTCTTAAATTTTAAACCTGAAATGATTCTTTAATGTACAATCATGGAAAAAGATAGTTTAATTAAAAACTCTTCATGTGTAACAATATTGTCTTTCTACCTCCTCATTGGATTAATAGTCAGATGTTGCTTGGTTGGCCTTTTTTGATAACTGCTTTGTCCTTTGAGCATTTTCACAGTAATTATATATATATATATATAAAAGAATAATTAAATCTTTAAACTTAGTGTATTATGTAGATTACAAGGACTCTTTCAACTGAAGTAAACTATCATAGATCCATAAAAGTTGTTGGAGCTTTCATTTGGAGTAGAATTGCAGAGAAAAGAGTAGATCAGACCACGTAATGTGGAGCTCTGCCCATACCATAACCTCCATGCTGCAGGCTTTCCACAGCTGATTTAGGCCCTGCTCATGGAAAGCAGATGGATTCCTTTCCCCTGTCCCTTAACAAACCCCAGCTGAAGTCAGAGGGGTTCCACACCTACATGGGTTTACAGGCAGTTCACAGCTGCTTTGCAGCATTCATGTTTTCTCAGTACAGTTCTTCTGTCTGATCTGCAGTGTCAAACTAACAAGATGGCAGTGGGGAGTTTATGATTCACTTTGTTTTGGTTTTGTGCTGCTTTTCTTTGGTTTCTGCTGTATGGGAAGGCAGGAGCCAAATACTTTATCCTCCTTTTGCTAGGATGTTGATTTGTTTGATAACCATATTAAAAGACCACTAGTACTCGGGCAATATCCTCGACTCCACATATCTGTCTTGTGCACCTTTGATGTTACAGACCAGCAATGATGGTGGGTCAGCCTGACTCCTGAGAGCATGATTTCCTTGGTGAAGGGTGGTGATAAGCCCAGAGAAGGGTCTGCACACCAGATTCCCTCACCTCCCAGCAGTGCATCTGAGGGAAAACGGAATGATCTCTGGAGAACCATAGAAGGCTGGTGTAGGTGACCGTATTTCTCTAACAGTTTGGTCAAGTGGAAGAAAATGGCCTTTATTTTTTCCACCACTGTCCCAGGTGGGAGCATTTGACATGGTAGTGAGTTTTAAGGACCTGTCTCAAGGACCTTAGTGAATCTAAGAACTATTTATCCCTGAAAATTACCGTTATTATTAATTTAAGCATGTTTCCAGTGCACCTCTTCATTTTACCAAGTAGACTTTTGCTTGTGCAGGCTATTTTCAGGTGAGAGGTTTATTTCATTGAAAGCTCCAGGCTAAATCTATTTCTGGAGTCATCAGGCCAGGCTTCTCATGCTTAACAGACGGGGAAGTTTATGTTCTCACCACAGCATGTGCATAATCATAATCAGCAGATTTGATTTTGCTGGACAGGTTAAGTAAGTCCAGACCAGCATTGCTTGAATATCCTTCACTGCAAGAAAGCTGCTTCTTTCTTTGTGAGTGATGCTGCTCCATTCTGTCAGAGCTGTTCGTTTGCAGGGGAGGAGTGGAAGTGCAGAGAGCCACTCCTCATTGCCAGCATTTTTCACTGGAGTAGATGAAGTTTTGGGAGCACTTCTAATTCCCTCTTACATTTCAGACTCATCTCCTTTTTACTTCTGGAAGTGCTGGGTCCTGTGGTGTTGGTGGTTGTCAGTGCTTCTTTAATGACCATAAACTCTCGACTTGAAGAAGCAAACGATTTTCTCAGTGTCTAGTGATAATTTGTTGCTAATTATTACTTAATACTTTTCTTATTACCGGATGTTACCTAGTGTTTTTCCATTTCAGTTCTGAGACTGTATGGAGGAAGTTAACACACTGTCTTTCGGCCACAGTGCTGCCTGACCCATGTTGTTTGTTTGCTGAGTGGTGAATAGAATAGGGGTGCACCGGCATCTCCTCCTGGAGGTGGATTAACATGTGTGCTGATGGTATTAAGCCTCTCGCTGCCTTGGATCACAAAATGGTTTTGTCTCATTTGCTACTAAAAAGGGATGAGGTGTGGTGGTATTCTCACCTCGCTGAGCATTTCCGATGGCCAAAGATTGTCTCCTCACTGAGTTCCTTACAGTAGCTGCTTGTTTCCCCTCATTTAACGCATGTATGTGGTCACTTGAGAGTAGACATTCAGTGTCTTTTGTACCCCATTTTCACACCTGGCAACCACGCTGGCTCTGTTAGTAGCAGGAGAGAGTGTTGGGATGGACATGGACCAGCAGCTGTGACATAGTCAAGGCAAGAGCAAGGTGGTACAACAACTGGAAGAGATAATGATGGTTTCTGTCTCATTGATTTCAGGAGGTTTGGACAGCCTTGTTGGACAACTAGCTGCTCATTCCTTCCTCTCTTGTCAGCAGGGACAGAACCTGCCTGTTCACAGATGGCAAGGCTGTATTCTATTTTGGGTGTGATCAATCTCATTCCATCTTGAGACATGAGCCCATGGGACAGAGGACCCAATGCAAAGGGGGGCAGACAAGTAATACAAAGAAAATCATGAGGGTGTCATAAATCAGTAAGACAGTGCGGTGCTGTAATCTGCTATACACACGGGTCATTTTCCTCCATTAGAAAACTTCATCTCAGACAAATTTGAGCCGCTGCAGAAAAAGAAGTTTGCTTATTAAGCACTATCTCTTTCCCGGCTACATTATGAGTCTTCCTTATGTCCTGCATTGTCAGCCTTCTGGTTTATGGACTCATTTTTAGCCATTGGTTGTGACCTGTAAAACCATAAATGACCCAGGTTCTACTTATCTGAGATATTTACTCCAACTCTATGATATATTAATGCACCTGAAGCCAGCTGAGGTGACTGGCTTAAAACCCATAATTTTTTTTTCTGTTTTCAGATCCTTTAAAGCTTTTCTTTTAACAGAGGCACAGATTGAGGGCTTGTTTTTTCTTAGTTTTCTTTGGACTCATCATACTCAGCATAAGGATTCTCTGGTGTCCCTAAATTCAAAGTAGTTTGAGAATGGCTGATCTAAAGAAAGAGTTATGACAAGCCAGACTTCCGCAGGGCCCTGGATCTTATTCTTTCCTTGGTTTATAGTAGACCAAGCTTATTCTATTTCAGGACTACCTTTACTCCCTTTCCTGTAGGAGCTGAGCGTTGCTTGAGCAGGGATTTAAGGTTTGGGATTCTGGGAATTGTTCGCAAAGTCAGGTGTTTAATATTGCTCATATATATCTGTATACATATAGGTATATCTGTAAGAATATGTGTATATACACACAGAGATATGCTCACATTATTTGTGATACGGTTTTGATAGGTCTGCTTATTTCTTTGGTGGGATGACTGGGTTTTTTGACAGAATGGTGTTCCAAGGATGAAACTGCCATTTAACCTAACAGGGAGAGGGGATCGTAGTTTGTAATTCCAGACTGCAGAACAGCGCCTTGCTCCTTCTCACAGAGCTAACTGGAGAGTCAAGAAATAATCCTATTAGAAGGCCTCAATAAGGCCAGAGTCTAAGAGAACTTGGAAAAAAAAATGATGCAGTAGTTCTGTACAGCAAAAAGTGTAGGGGTGAAACTTATAAACTACATATTTTTAAACAAATCTGTATAAAATACTACAAATGCAATTTCTTGAGTTAGGCTAATATGTTGCCTAATACAGGTGAAACACACCTTAGTCATTGTCTCTCTGACAACCTATTTTTTCCTGTAGTAGTTAAAGAATTCCTTCAGCAAGATCCCAAAGCCATTTAAACAAGAAGCAAAAATCACTAGATCTCTATAAGCAGGAATTTAGTTCACCTACAGCCGAAGCTGTTCCTTTCAACTCCATCTCAAACAAAAGAAAAGCATTCAGGTTGCACGCTCATGAAGCAATTGGTTACAGCTGTACAACTCCAGTAGTGGGAAGAGGTGCTTCCGTCTCTGAAAATAAAATTGGGTGGGGGGAACTTGCCAGGCCTGATTTACTCAGAAATGCGACTGGGTTTCTTAAAACTAACTTTTGTTATTTAACACAAGTTGTTGTGGTTTTTTTTTTTCTTTTCAGTGAGGTATTGAAAGTTTATATAGCTAAAGATTTAAGATTATCTAGCAGTTTCCAACCAGGAATTTGTACTGACCTAAATACATTGTGTTTGTTTCTTTTTTTTTTTTTTTTAAAAACCCATTTAACTCAAGCCAATGCAACTTCTTTGTACAAACAATCTTTGTATAATCACTGAACAAGAACAGGCATTAACAAGTACCCAGGCAAGGTGCAATGTGCTTTAGGAGTCTTTTCCTCCTAAAATGAACAGAGATTAGATTACTGATGTGATCAGAAGGAGAAAAAGGTATTAGAGAAGTAAAATAATAAATACATGCAGAAGACAGAATTCTGCCTATAGAAAATTATTATAGTACTATCTTGAGCACCTCTGCAAAAACCTACAGTATTATTCTGGACGCATTTAAATCACTTGAAGTGATATATGGATGATAAAAAAGGGTAAAGTTGTCTTTTCAAATAAAAAGCTCTGGAAGCTTCTTGACTTTTCAAAAAGGCAGTGTCAATAGTATACTGATTCATTGCTATGCTGAATAATAATAGAAAAAAAAAAAAAAGAAAATGGGAGACAAATGGTGTATTATAGCCTGCTGTATTATATCCACCCCAAACTCTCTGCCTAGTTTATTCAGTCACAAACCTCTACAAAGGCACTTTATTTGGTTTAGGAACGGCTTGGTCTCCGTTTGGTTAAACCACTTGATGTAACACAAACTGAAATAAGCCTGGCCTGGACCAGAGTAAGACCATCCCCACCACTTTTTGCACAAGGTAATTTACAACACTCAAGAAAAGCGTTCCCCCTCACAGTCGGGCTAATAACTCTTGGAAGTATATTAACCACAAAACTGACAGCAAGCTCTTTGGACAGACCTCATCTGCAGCTGGCAGGGGCGAGGAGCCATCCTATCTGAGAAGGAACCGAGCTTCAGAAAGGGCCTTCTCTCTGTGGGGGAGCGCTCTTTTTCCTTCCAATGAGCCCACACGGCTGAACATCGGTGGTTTTTTGGTTTCGTTTGTTATGTGTGGTGACTGTATGAACATTCGCTCTGTGTGTTCTGGAATAATGGTGTGGTTAATGCCAATTTCCCAACCACTTAATGGTTTTTTATATAATTTGAGCATTTCTAGAGTTTGACTTCAAACTGTCTGCCTTCAACTGGGAAAAGCAACTGCAGTGTGTGTGATTTTTCACCCAGAATTAAACGTGCCAGCAGTTTAAGACCAATAGATATTGAATTTTTTTTTTCTCTCTCAGATACAATTATTTAAATGAAAATTAAATGTAATTAAATTTAAATTTACAGTTAAAATAATTTAAGTAATGAGAGCCTAAAAAGGAAAGCCTAATCAAAAGACAACACTACTTCTGAATGTAAAGTATTTTTGCCTTTCCTCTCTCTCTCTGCACATATGTGTATGGATATGTAGTATATGTATGATATAGAATATATAATACCCGTTACTTGTGAGTTTTGGACTCTCCAGTGTAAGGACAGTGACCTACTGTAGTGGGCCCAGTGGAGGGCCACCAAGACGACCAGTTATGGTGCATATGATGTGCAGGGAGAGGCTTTCTTCAGCCTGCAGGAGAGAGAGCTGAGAGAGGACCACACGTCTCCCACAACCCACCTTATGGGGGTGTGCAGAGAAGGCAGCGCCAGACCCTTCTCAGAGGTGCACAGTGACAGGAAAAATGACCACAGACATGTGTCAGATCATGGAAATGTCCCTCAGGTATTAGGAAAATCTTTTTCGCCACAAGGGTGGTCAAACATTGGAATGGGTGAGCAATCTCTGTCTTTGGGGAGAGACTGGACAGGGCTCTGAGAAACCTGTTCTTAGGAGGGCATTGGGTTGGCAGAAATCCTTTCCCATCCAAATTATTCTGTGTTTTTGTGGTTTTAATGATGCATGACATACTGCTCTAAGCAAATTCTAAGCCTGGACACTTAGGAAGTCCTACCCACCTCCTTTCTTCTTGAAAAGTTTTTTTAAAATCTCAAACTGCGAAGAAGATCGCAATTCTTCTCTGTACAGTAAAGCCGACACAGGAAAAATTATGAACAATAGTTTACAACATACAGCATGGAGTTATTATTTTTAAAAGTCTGGTTATTATTTTTAGAAGTCTAGTTAGTGTTTTTAAAAGTCCTGTTATGAGTTACAACTACTGAAGTGACTTCTATCAGTCTGTTGCTGAGACAGGTGATGGCATCTTTTAGGGGTTGTTTCACAAAGTACTGGTTTTTTTCAGAGATTTTTTTTTTTTTCCTTCCAATGGAAAAGTTGGAATATGGAATTTTATTTGAGATGTCTGCTGAAATAGTGCATTCAGTATACTTCACATTCCTTAAGTGTTGTTCATGCTTGGAGTCCCCGGAAACCATGGGAGTTTGGGTTGCAGTATGGCCTAAGAATATCGGTTTGAACATTTTCTAAGCATAGATTCTTGGCTTTTATATTTTCACTGCAAGTACCAGTTAAAACTAAAATCCTGGCATGTTTTCTAAGGATGTTAAGAGCCTTTCTTGTGACATATGTTTCTTTGTATGAGCTTCTAGAATATGGAAGTTGGACTTTAAATGTATTGAATGAGGACTTATTGATCTTCAGTACTTGCCAAGTGTCTATACTGGAGTTTGTAAACCTTTACCTTTTACCTCCTTCATTTCTTCACCTAGGAATGACAGTATGACTGAAGCAAAAATGGTAATTTACTGTAAATAAGCTATATAACTTTTTCAGAGCATTCAAGGCCCATGGGAGCTTTCAGCCTCTGTTCTAGGATACATTTTAGATTTTTAGGGTCTTAGGGTTTTGACTTTGTTTTGTTTTTTTGCTGGGGCTTAAATGTGGCTCCATTTTTGTGCCTGAGGGCTGATCCATACATTTTGCTGTGAACCATTTAATTGCTGTTTTGTGGATTTGCAAATAAGCTGCATTAAGTAAACTTAATCTTCACTTTTAAAAGACTGCAGCTTTACTGCTGAGGAAGATAGCCAATTTTTGCTTTGAGATAGATGAAAAGAATAGATCAGGAAAATGAGACAATGCCATATATGCATGTGAGACAACTTAAGCACATTCAGTGTTGGAGGGGCAACAGCAGATGATACAGGAACAACCATTATTCAGTGGATTTGTCAAAGACAGCAGGGGATACTGCAGACTCAAACATGTCTGGGTGAATAAATATACATGGCCCAGAGGAAAAAAAAAAAAGTCATTGTTACAAAGGACTGCTTTTCTGTGCCCTTAAGTCTTGACAAGTGTTGGTGAAGATATCAGATCTCTGGAAAATATTGTTCTCTGTTTATTTACAGGACAGCTGTTGCACTAAACTTCCCATACTGGCTGCCTTGACAGCATGCCTCACCCTTCTATGGGAACAGTTTAATCTCTGCAGAACTTTGGCCTCTCTGCTCAATATGTCTGAGAGTTCAAAAATTTGTGTGTTAAATCTCTGTTTGGGCTTCTCCAGCTATCATATCTCCTGGTGGAACAGAAAGCACCAAATGAATAAAGTAGCCTTGTTGTTCTGGCTTGACTCAGATTAATAAATTATACCTCACTTGCAGTACTTAACACGTAACAGCCACAAGGAAATGCTAACTTTATTCTCTCTGTATTGCCTTCCTGAAATGCAGGTTTCTTAAATCAAGCTTTGCCTTTTTATTTGTGTTTACAAAATCCACCTTGTGGATACACAACCAAGACATTCTAGAATAATTCTGTCTTCTGCAAATGGTTTGTGCAATCAGGTGTCTCATGTTGTTCTTAAAGAGATGGATTGCATGTATGTGATATGAAATTACTCATAAAAATAGTAAAATTATAAGCTGAACTAGATAGTACATTCAGTATTCACTGAATTAATTTCCACATTAATTATTGTGCAAACCATTTGACACTGTCCTACATGCCATCCTTGTCTCTAAATTGGAGAGACGTGGATTTGACGGATGGACCACTCAGTGGTTAAGGAATTGGCTGTATAGTCGCACTCAAAGAGTTGTGGTCAACAGCTCGATGTCCAGGTGGAGACCAGGGATGAGTGGTGTTCCTCAGGGGTCAGTATTGTGACCGGCACTGTTTAACATCTTTGTTGGCGACACGGACAGTGGGACTGAGCACACCCTCAGCAGCTTTGCTGACGACACCAAGCTGTGGGGTGCAGTCAACACGCTGGGCAGAAGTGATGCCATCCAGAGGGACCTTGACAGGCTTGAAAGGTGGGCCCATGTGAGCCTCATGATGTTCAACAAGGCCAAGTGCAAGGTCCTGCACATGGGTTGGGGCAATCCCAAGCACGAAAACAGGCTGGGAGGAGAACGGATTGAAAGCAGCCCTGAGGAGAAGGACTTGGGGGTGGTGGTTGATGGAAAGCTCAACATGACGCATCAGTGTGCACTCACAGCCCAGAAAGCCAACTGTATCCTGGGCTGCATCCAAAGAAGCATGGCCAGCAGGTCCAGGGAGGTGATTCTCCCCCTCTGCTTCACTGTTGTGAGACCTGGAGTACTGTGTCCAGCCCTGGGGCCTCCAACACAAGAAGGACATGAACCTGTTGGGGTGAGTTCAGAGGAGGGCCATGAACATGATCAGGGGGCTGGAACACCTCTCCTATGGAGACAGGCTGAGAGAGTTGGGATTCAGGCTGGAGAAGAGGAAGCTTTGGGGAGACCTTATTGCAGCCTTTCAGTACCTAAAGGGGACCTACCTGAAAGCTGGAGAGGGACTTCTGACAAGGGCATGTAGTGACAGGACAAAGGGTAACGGGTTTAAACTGAAAGAAGGTAGATTTAGATCAGATATTAGGAAGAAATTATCTACAATGAGGGTGGTGAGGCACTGGAGCAGGTTGCCCAGAGAAGTTGTGGGTGCCCCAGCCCTGGAAGTGTTCAAGGCCAGGTTGGATGGGGCTTTGAACAACCTGGTCTAGTGGAAGGTGTCCCTGCCCATGGCAGGGGGGTTGGAATTAGATGACCTTTAAGGTCACTTACAACCCAAACCATTCTATGGTTCTATGAATTATTCAGTACATGCCTTACTGTAACTTCAAAAAGGAAGGTTACAAAAAAAATAGAAATCTACACTGAAAGTTTCCGTGGAAAAATTGCTAACCCAGGTACACAGAAACAGTATAATGACAGGAGTAAATTCCATTTGATTCTGACTCTAGCTCTGCTGGAATCTCCTTTAGAATCAAAGGAAAACACTGCATCATCTTATTTTTCCTTTTATTCACACATCAGGAGTACAAGCTGTCTGACGTGAGAAATCATGCACTGCAATTCCAATTTTCACTTTGTTTCACAACTCGAAGTAAGTAATAATTTCTAAACTTTTAAAAAGCATAATGGCTTTTGTAGGGCTTTCTAATTCCTGAAGATGTTCTTTTGTAAGATACGTGATAGAAGAAGACCATTTTTAACACTCTGGGTAAGGTTGTTATAAATTGTTATAAGTTACACTTTCAACCTGAGCTAAATTAGTGTTCTGGTAGTCACAAAGTAGTTTGCCGTAGCTTTGTACGTTAAGAGATTGGATTCCTACAAGCAAGATACTTCTCTTAATTCACAGGGGAATGAGAATTAAAATTCATGGATGATGAGGGAGAAGGTGGTGTGTCCCATGACCATTACTTGAGGGCTTTTGTGTGTAAATTGTATGGAGCCCACGAGGTGTCCGTCAATAAGTGATTGCACTACAAATTGCATAACAATTTTTTTCTCAGCAGGTTCTTGCATGGATGCTACCTATGTACTAAGAAAACTCCGCAAGATGGAAAGATTTTCTGTGATCGATGGGTCAAGGGATACAATTTACCCCTTAGAGCAAGATTTCTTCACCCCCTGGATGAGGGATTTCAAGGAGTCTTGAAGTTAGAGACAATGCAGAATCACAGTCATTCATTCTTGTTTTACCTCTGCTTGGGGTAAAAAAAAAAAAAAATCTTCTCTAGTTGTATCACATACAGAAAAAGAAGGCAAATTATAGGAATATAGGAAATTATAGGAAAGCAGCAATAGTTATTTTTTTTCTTTGATGATGCTCTCTGTGAATAGCTGCCATACTGCACAAAGCTAAACTACTTCTATCTCTACATAAGAATTGGAGGGAAATGGCTGTCCTAATAGCTTCAGAGGTGAAGCAGCTAAAGAGATGGTGTCTTGGGGTCAAGCCCAGCCATCTACAAACCTTGTAGGCAAAACCCCTGACAAGATGCAAAGAAACATTAAAATGTTAAGCTTTCAAAGTCAAGTTTGCCTCATTCAGCAAATGTCAAAATTAAGGCTACAAAAAGCTTAAGTCAATCATGAAGTACCATGCTTTTTAACTTGTGGCCTGTGAACTACTGATGGACTATAAAGCTTGCAAAACTATTCACCCCTGTTCCTTTCTGTACATACAACACAGCAAACAAAATGGCCAAAATCAAACTTAGAGTGTTTAGCTGTTTACTTAGATAAAACCATCATGGAAGTGCTGCAAAAAACAGTCTCAGGATTTTGTCAAGAAGCTGAAGTGGTGCTTTGACTACGTGGAAAAGCACCTTCATGATGATGTTTTGTATATAGTATTTGTGGCAGAATTAGGGAGAGAAACAGATCTCCTGGAACCAGTCCAGTGCCTTAGAAAG
Source organism: Pampusana beccarii (assembly GCA_013399365.1). Lineage (NCBI taxonomy): Eukaryota > Metazoa > Chordata > Aves > Columbiformes > Columbidae > Pampusana > Pampusana beccarii. The sequence goes on from VWYH01005887.1 coordinate 2,063,279, forward strand.
AGTAGCTTACTGTTTGCTCAATGCAATAAATGAATTACAGAACAAAATACTATGTGATAGCCTGTTTTCTGCTATACATAGAGGGTCAGAGTTAATTGTGACATTTTTAGTATTTATTACACAGGCAACTTAATTAACGTTATTTTGACTGAAGCAAAATTATGAACTGAAAGCAGAAATTTGAAACAGAGTATTAGAGCTGTGTATGAACTTGTTTGTCACAGCCCTACAATAAAAAAAAATAAAAAACAAAAAAAAGAAAAATGTACCGAAGATAGCTGTTCAGTTAGTAAACTACGTTTATATATGGGATATCCAACTGATATCCTGTAACTTGGACCTGAAACTCAGTTCATGACCTGAACTAAATCATGTGTGATCAGCTGAGAAGTGACCACATGCAGCCTTCTCCCCAGCTTTCCTTTTTCCTCAGCTTTGGACAGAGGATCAGAAGTTATGATGGTTTTTCTGTACTGCTTGAGAGGCAGAGAGAGAAAGAATGAGAGAGAGAGAGATCGATCTCTGTGGATCGATCCTTCCCACTGAGGAAGTGCTCCTTGTGGGAGCAGAGCACAGCAGCTGGGATTCCTGAGGGCTCTGCTACCTCGTGGAAAGATTCTGTGTCAGCAGGGTATGAGGAAAAACATCCCAGGAGCTCTTGCTTTTGTTCTGCTAACATTTAGGCGAGCTCAACTATCTCAGATTCCTTAGCTCCTCCGTTACCCTGGGATATATATATGATTATTTAATCTACTTTTTTTCATCAGTTCCATCAGACATCCCGCTATGACAGTTGCTGAAATTTCACATTCTCTGGCATGGATCATATGAATTTGGAAATCAGCAGTCCAGGGTTTTCTATTTTGCTCCATGACTGTATCTCAAACCTTATCTGAAGAAGCTATATCTACGATTATCCATTTAGAATTGCTCACCTGAAACTTAACAATAAAAACTTAAGGTGTGGTGGCGTTTTTCTCAGATATTCCCTAGCAGCTGAGCTAACAAGAAGCTCTTTTTACAGAGATACTGAGATAGTTGTTGGCTAGTAAGTAGTTTGATCACATCTACCTGGGCTAGATTGGAACAAGCAGCTGAGAGCCAAAGTGTCTCAGGTCCCATTGCCTGTTATGTAAAGCTTTCATTCCACTGGTTGCTGCGCTTTTGTGTGTGATGTTAGTAATACATTGTATAAGTGTCTTTTTTTTGAAGGACTAAGCTGCATTACATTCTGAAATTTTCTGTGTCAAATTTGACTCCTGATTAAGCCGGTATATACCTAGTGAAATGAAAGCTATTGATTCAAAATATTGTAAACCGGGGAAGAATCCAGCCTTCTGTTCCTGCTGTGTTGGCAATTTCATTTTTAGATCTATATATGTAACAGACATCACACATTGCTGAGGATACTTCCCATTTTTACACCTGGTGCAAGCAATTCCAAACAATTTGACGGCAGATTTTGATATTAGTACAGTTGCTGCCATAAACTGTGTTATGCTGAGAATGTTTGTGTAGTTCAGAACACACGACCTTCACATTATCATCTGTGTGGCAATGTGAACTGATATCAAGAAATGTGGGGTTTAATCTGATTTTTCTTCTCTTCTCTTCTCTTCTCTTCTCTTCTCTTCTCTTCTCTTCTCTTCTCTNGCTTTCTCTTTTGGAGTTGGATCCCTTCCCACTGAAGCCGGTGGAAAACTCTTGTGAATGAAAGCAGAACTTGGACTGAAGCTTAAGCGTAGGCATGTGTTTCTTTTTTATTGTATGTCTTTAAGATTAAAAGGGGAATAAGTACAAGAATAAAAAGACAGTAGAGTGACTATTAAAAAAAGAGGAACCTTTAAAGTCAGACGTTTTACAGATCACTCAAATACATCTACAGTGAGATACATAGCAGATAGGAAATGTGATTGTGGGGTTTTTGTAATGTTTTAATGTAGAGAACATAGCTGTGCTTAATGAAAGATGAACAGTCTGCATTCGGTAGAAGTGGGAGCTGGTGGTTTTAGGCTTTTCTAGTCAAGGACTCTGGAAATAGCTAAGCAGGCATCTAACTTACATCATTCAGGTTATAAACAGAGCCTTCTCTTTATTCTCCACATCATAGTATCACCCAATTTGGCAACATTGCTCGTATCCGTTTTAAGAAAGCTTCAGAATTGCCAGATTGCCTTGGCAGGAAAGCTGCAGGTCCAGACTATTTCCCTAAGCGAAGTGCTGGCAGCGACTGGCACAATCCCTGCTGCAGGGTGCCCCAAAGCCGCACGTCCCCTAGAGAATTCAAAATCTCAAGAGGCCCGATCCAGACCTCAAGCACACTAAGGAAAGGAAAAAGATGCTAAAAATTTCCTGTACAGTGGCTGACTCTCTCTAGGAGTGAAACAAATACAGGTGAATGCTACCCCAGCCACTTACATCTTATTCCTGCAAGTAATCCCTTTCCTAACTAGTCTCTTTCCAAATGGTTAGGTTCCTGTGACTTTCTGTGTGAATAAAGACTTGGCTTATCATTTGACCTCTGATTTCATTGCTGGTGAGTATTTAAAATCTCTGTCGTAAGACCAAGGATTTAATTGTCACTTCGCTTGCCAGTCCCTTCAGAGAGGTTAAAGAGTATGGGAGTAAAGGTGTATGTGTCAGTCGTTCACATGGATTACTGGAGGACCTCCAAATCTCCATAACCATTGATATAACGCTATTCAGCTACTGAAAATTCCACAGCCTTTAAGTGGAAAAAAGACAGAATTCCCTTCATGCTTCTAACTTGTCATCTTCTGCATGAAATACTTGTTTCCCCAGATGAAGTTTCTGTTAAGAGATAGGACACCTTCGCTTTCTTTCCTTCTGTATTTAATAATTTCATCATCCATTATGTAGTCCATCTGCCCTCTTGTGGTTTCCTTTTTGATCTTTCCACTTTCACTTTGCATTTTTCAGAGACTTCTTGACTATTTGTATTTCCTGTTCTCTAAATGTGGGATGAGCTCACGAGTAAAGTTTCACCTCAGAATGTATTTTCCTAGACTGAGTAATTCTGAAATCCATTTTTAGTGTTAGATGAGGCTGGGAATTAGTTGCAGCCCTGGAAAGACATCTAGTGTCATGAACAATATGGTCAGTTCTTAGGAGTTTCCTCAGTTGTTCTAACAGTCTGAAGGGAAAGTCCTTTCTCCTAATTCTACAAGTTCTCTGTTCCAAGTGGATTTTTAAGGTGTTTGTCAGCTGACTCACCTATTTTGGGGGATGGCAAATGAGTTTTGAGGGTGCAGCCCCAAGAGCGGTGAAATGATGGAATTAGATAAAGATGCACATCAGATGCACAGCAGCCCTAGCACTTTCTATTGGAAATAGAGACTTTAACTAAGAAATAGATGTGATGATCTCTTAGCCTGCCTTACTCTTAGCCTGATGAGCACTAAATCCTATGCATTAACATTATTGATGTCAATAGGGTTATTTGCTAAAAAAATGCCTTTTAAGAGTGGCTTTACATTTACCTTGGCAAATCAAACTCTGTAGGGCAATAGGAGAAGGACTTTGTGGTGTGTGATTGTATCAGGTGATGCAGGGATGCTCATCATATCAGTTGGTGATAAGGGGGAAGAAGTGCTTTCTTCCTCATTGTTCTTTGTTCTTCTAACAAGTAATTACCAATTCTCAAATCCTACCATTGTGATAAATGGATATATTTGAGAATAAAAGGAGGTGGCTGGCAGGAGGCAGCCAGGGCTTGTTCTGCTGCTCTTCAGAAGGGACAAGGTCTCTCACTGGTTCTCTTCCAAACACCGCATTGTACAAACTTTCTCAAAACCACTAGAGCTGGCTGAGGCGTGTGCTAGAATTTTCTGAATGACATACTGAGACTTAACTAATTTGACATTTATTTTCTTGATATTTTTGTTTCCAGGAGTGTTTTATTGTGATCTGCTTCTGAACCCCCATTCCACAATAAACATGCACAATGCCATGAGCCCCTCCTATTCTTTATGGCTCCTTTGAGATTGGCAGGAAAGCAAAGTAACCCTGTATCTCACTTAATGAGACTCATTAAGTGCGTGTGTGGAAAGTTCAGTGCTGAAAAAGCAGTGTTTGTCAAAAGTTCCTGGGTTGGGGCACAGAAAGTGGGAGAAATAAGAATGGACTACTGCTGCATTTTGATATTCCTTAGCTTGGAAAGAATAACTAAATATCATCGCTGAAAGTACCCCATAGGCATTTCTAAGCCTATATGAGCTCTGAAAATTGAGGAAGCTGGAAGCTGCTTCCAGGAAGCCTCAGGGTATTTCTGTATAGAGACTTGCAGGCAGACGGAGGGTGCTCATCCCACACTCAGGTTTACTGGCTGCAAGCCAGCTGTGAACAAGGACCAGGTACAGCTATTTTAACACAGTCCTGGGCTTCAGCTGGCGTGCTGCCTGCTGCTGGGACAACAGGCTCTCGCGTCAAGAGAGAATTGTTTCTTTTCAGAAGTTCCTCAGTTCCAGTTGCTGCTCTCACAGCCACTGAAGATGAAATTCTCACCATTCGTTACTGTGTCACAAATCCAAAGCCTTTCTTTCCCTCTCAGAATTTGTAGTAGGTGCAGTAAAAATATAATTCTGACTTAAGACTGTGACAGAAAGCAAGACCGCGAGAGCTCTTCACTACTGATTGCTGACACACTGAAAAGCACTCTGGCTTCACTAAGCATATCTCAAAGGGTATGTCTGATATGGGAAGAGTAGAATCTATTCTTCATTTGAATAGGAAGTTTACTTACTGCAGGATTTCTCACTCACCAGGCTGAGTGTTGAATTGTGATTTAACACAGAAGAAGTTCTGGAACCAGAGAAATAATAAAGAAATAATTGTATTGCATTTACATTTGTCCCTTGCTCTCTTAATGAAGCCAAATTCTTGTCAACCAAACAAAAAACAGTTGCCCAAAAGATGGCGCCCGGCTTTACAAGGGCTGGCATGAGCACTAGCAGACATATACTACCACGCCTCAAATTTAGTTTAACTTTAGTAAATCATAGGTTTCTGCTATCTGTGATTGTGTATTGTTCAATATGAGTACTTGCATATTGAGACCCAGAAAGAGAGCACATAATTCTTACTCTTGCCCTTCTTCCACAACATGAAAATAAACTTATGGCATCAGGAAGATACACCCTTCTCAATGGCGCTCCTCTGGCGTGAGCTGTGAATTGCAGCCAATTCTATCTACAGACAGATGCTCGAATTGTGTAGGTGTAGAGGAAGAGGTGCCCTGTCTGTGGAAAAAACAATCAGAACCAAACCAAAATCATACCCTGCACATTCTCAGAAGTTAATAGTTATATTAAAGCTTAGTTATTTCCCTCAGAAGTTAGAGGCTAGAGAGAACCAACAGTGATTTCATTTTTTCAGTCTATTCTGAAAGCCTATGTAACTTACCTTTTGAAAGAAGTAGAAGATTTTTCTGTTCATTTTAGGACAAAACTCCAGTTTTATGTCCCAGATCTTGCCGCCAAAATAAGACGTCAGTTGATACTCTAAACCTTTTCTAATAATGAAATTTTACACTTAACCAGAATATTAGAAGCCTGCAGAGATTTCAGCATTCATGAGAATAAATTTAATCAGCATGTGTTACTTAATGCTACCCAAAAGTTACTGTAATAATTAGAAATTCTAGGCTGTATTCTGTGATGAAGTAACTGGCACAGTTCTAGTAGCTTCTGTGAAAACTCACCAGTGGTTACTACCATGAAACCCTATCCTGATTTTTTTTTTAAACAACAATCTTCATGTGGCTTCTGTGAAATGTAACACTTTTTTTCTAAGCAAAAGTGAATTGTAGTAAAATTTAATTTGTCCTTTGGCAGTCTTTGACTAGGCCTGTGGTTATGTAGATTGTATAACACTTAAATTTAGTAACTAAAAGGCTGGTTTTCCTAAGTCATTGCAGAGGAGTAAACCAGGATTCCAGGTATAGGCTGTGTTTTTTTAAGAAACGCCTGAGGGGAAAAAAAACCTGACAAATACAATAAAGCAGGACAATTTATTGTTCTGCATTGTGCTTGGGACTGTGTATGAAAGATAAAAGGCTTTTGAACTATTTATACTATGGCTTTGGTTCTCAAATGCAATATTTCTGAGTCCAAGCAGAAGTAATATTTACTAAGAAAATGCAAGCGGCAAATGGTTCTCTTGTGTTGCTTATTATACTCGTATGATGTCACAAATATTATGACATCATAATATTGTAATTCAAGATAGATTAGAGTTATATTTCTGCTGCTTTTCTGACTGCTGATACAAACAGTTGATTCTGGTGTACAAAAATGCTTATGTTCAGTTAATGTGCACTAGTGTCACTTCACTATTAGGTTTTTCAAATACTGATAGGTAGAGCAGGATCGTAGGATTATTACAAAATTAATATGATCTGGTCACAGCAGAAGCCTTGCCCTCGTAAAGCATCCGTACGGACACAAGAAGTCCTGCTTCAGAAGCCAGGCTGGACCAGTACGCCTGGAGTTTGGCTGACCTTGAGGTCAGAAAACCAGCAACAGCCTGATCACCAGCAGCGGTGTTGGTCCACGGGCACCCCAAGAAGCAGCCGAGTGTGATACTGTCGGGACCCGTCTCATTCATATTATGCATATCGAGGTGAAGTTAGAGTGATTTTAGAACAGCGAAATTAAAAACAGGTAACTGTAGGTCAGTTTTCATCAGCTTGCACTATTAGGAATATTGATGGCTCCATCATCTGATAGCCTAAATTGGTATGTCTGACTTTGGCAGTACTGCAATAATTTACATCAGCAGACCTTTAAATTTAGCTGGCATCTAATCTGTGTCAAGTACTGTACTTTAAACATGTGAAATTGTAAGGTAACCAAATGCTGAAAAAGCCTGTTATTTTTAGAAGGATCTAAACTACATCAGTGCCTATGTTCAGTGTAGTTTTATGCATTTTTTAAATAATAGATGGAAATTAAAAAAATAGCTGATACTAACAGGAGATAGTCTGAGCTGTGGTTTTGTGGGGTTTTTTTGCTTATTAAGATTCAAAAATATCTTGAAGGAAATTGTCAAAAGACAAGCAGCTTAAAAACAAAATGTATTTTCTTTTTGAGAGTTTTGTGTCATTTCCAACAGTATGAAAAATAGCTCTGGTAGCTGAGAGGAGCCAAGCTGTATACCTAGTGTAACAACCAGGTGAGCCTTCTGCTTGTGGTTTGAGTTCATCTTGCACTGAGGTGGGTGCAAATGTTACTGCAGATGGTGGCCTGTAATAAAACCGAAAAGGTTCCCATATGTCCCATTTTTCCATTTCTTTGAGACACTTCCTAACTCCCAGCACTTCTCAGAAGTTTGTTCTTCCACCCCACATCCTTGTAACCTTTCACTTCTCCTAAATGACTTATTCCTTCTAAAGTCTGAGGCTGAGGAACAAAGCTGGACCTTCTAGACTTATCTGGATGGGCAGATCAAATTATTAGGATATTTAATATTTTCATCTCAGCTCTATGATACATAATCAGATGGTCCTGGAACAATTCCAGAAGATTGGTAGTGGAGCAATTAACTTAGTCTATTTTCAATAAGTTTTAGAACAAGTGGTGTGTTGAAACCAATTTTTTAAACAAAGGGATTTTTAAAATCTCACAATCTGAAGATGCACAGGTAGGCAACGGAAAAGCTGGTGGAATTGCATTTCTGCAACAGCTTTTTTCACTACCACTGTAGTGTTTTGGTTTCCCCCTTCTGCTCAGAGATGTAAAAGGCTGGCAGTCGGGCTTCTTGTGAGTGCACTAAAAGTGTAGGTAAAACAATTAAAATGGTATTATCAAACCTTGCCCAATTGAGAAATAACATCCTCAGCGCTAAGTAAGGCATCGCTGTTACAGTGTTGCTAGTTTGTTCTTTTCAAGTGGTCAGAATATTAAAGAGAAATATGAAAAACTTGCCCTTGCACCCTAACCTCACAGGTTAGGCTGGGTGTAGCACCTTCGGCAATAACACTTGTGGTCCTAGTAACTTAAACCAGTAAAGCAGGTTCTGCCTCTGTAGCCTTTCCCGAATGCATGGCCAGTGCTGTTGAAAGATCCATGTGTCATCTGCACGGGCAACATAAACTCTACCATGTTCCTTTTGCTTTCCAGCCAAGTTACAGACTGATACAGCATCTGCTACGTCAGGTTAACTTGACTAAGTTGATAAGACCCCAAGAAAAGTCTAAAACCACCGAACAGGCAAGAGCAAACTAAAGAACAGCAGAGAACACTAGTCTTGCAAGTTCTAGAGTGCAGAGGTGTCCTTGGAAAAGCCGTCCTGAAGGGCAGTGTGGCTGCTAGCTGTTTCAGCACAGAAATCAAACACGGAATGGGCCTCATGAAAACACTGTTCTTTCATTGCAGTTAGAGGGCAGGTCATGGCTTGAGCAGATTGAAAAAGAAGAGGGAGTTTTCCTTGTGCCTTCCCAAGAGGAACCACTGGAAAGCCTGGCCTTCAGAGGGAGGACGAGGAGCATGCACCTGTCTCACGCAAAGGAACGAGAATGACATTTCTTTTTCTCTAAACAATTTTATTCTTTTAGTAAAACGTGGTCATATTGGCAATGCAGCAAAACAAACCTCCTTATATGAGCATGCTTTTCTCTTCTGGCATCTGTAGTCTCAAGAACACCAGTCAAAGACTTTCTCCAGCTGCTACATTCACACAAAGAAGCAGTATAAATGGAAGCGTTATTGCTGCCAATCATCAGACCCTCTGAAGGAGCTTCTGTCCTCCGAATACTGTGGGGCGCAAACATTGGTCACTATTGAGTATTGTATTTTTAATGTTTACCACTGTAAATGCCACAGTTTTGAATAGATAAAGACAAGTAGCGTAATAACAACTGAACTAGCTACATCAAAAATGTCCTGATTTTTATAAACATATACCCCTTTCTGTATTTTATATTCTGCCACCACCTCCAGTGGGGAAGTCTGGTGCACCTCTTTCACTTAGGCTGACTCCAAATTATTTTTCACACTTCCTAAGATCTGACTGAGTTCTCACTCTTGTGGATGTGCCTTGGCCACTCTTTGCCCGGTAGGGAAGTCATTCAGCCAAAGGCCATCTCAGGACCGAATTCAGTGCTAAGTAAGAAGAAAGGGCAACCTGGATGAAGGAGCCCAATCTAACAACTTGTCTTAAAGCCATTAGCTTCCTTGCCTTGTCTTCACCCAGGAGTCCATAATCCCTGAGCAGCCTAATCACTTCAGACAGGTTGGGCTGGGAGTGGATGTGCTTGTGTAGGCACACCTCAGTTTCCTTGAGGAACATGTCGGCAACTCATTGCTATTTAAATCACCATACTGATTTCCAAAACCTGCTCATGTATGCTTTAGTGTGGTCAAACTGAACATTTAACTAAATCACCATACTGATTTCCAAAATCTGCTAATGCATGCTTCAGTGTGGTCAAACTGAACATCCCAGTACAGTGTTGCATACCTCATTCATCAGCCCTTACAGGACAGCTTTTTTTTTCCATCGCAGGAGGTATGGTTGAACTTCTAACATCACTCACGAATGCTGCGTCAGTGCACAGAGGTGTTTTGTTACGGAAAGGGACAGATTTTTACTAATCCAGAGAACAGTGTGGAGGCCACAGAAGATCACGTCTGAATGAAGGTATTGCTTCGGTGTGAGTCGTTCAAATAGGAGGAGCAGGGGCACTGTAGTACCTCTCGGGCAGTACATACAGCATAAGCTTCAGATCACTGCAGCTACATATCTAAACGTGGGTAGTTCCCAATTGCTCTTTTCTGTCAGTTGTACCCAGAAACATTGAAGTACAGGCTGATGTTCCAGGCACAAGAGCATCATTGGCCACAATTTGGAAACCACTGAATGAAATTCTACCTGAAAAATCTTTGGGTTTACTGATTTATCTTCTGTCCACCTACATCAGAGACAGTTAAATATCTGCTCTCTCCTTTCACACAAGACTTTACAAGAAGCTTAAAAGGTGTGTGTCGCTCCTCGCTGAATGCGAGTGTGATCTAAGACATTCAGCAGCATATTTACTGTTTATTAAATCACTTTACCTTAACAATGCGTTTTTAGAAAAAAAACAGATTCTAGTGCTTTTTTAACAGCTTTGCAAAATCAACACAGAGATCTTGATTGTATGTGTTTACTACCACCCATTTGAGTCAGACTGTGCAATATGCCCAAAGGATAATAGCCTTCAAAACTAAGCATGTGAATCTTCAGTGGCCTGGTCACTATTTGTCATACTTCCAGCTGGAATTGGTGCTTCTTCAATAAAGTCAATCTATGGACTGGTCTTGAATATCAAACATAGTTCTGATTTTAAATTATCTAAGTCTGCCTCCTGAATTAGTCTCAGTCCAATTTGACTGGGCCCTTCCTCCCTCCCTAGAAAAATACCTGAAAGAAGATTTCTGCTACAACTGGCAGGTTCCTCTATAGTACAAGCCATTGCTGTGATTCATGTGCCTATGGAAAGATGGAGAGAGGACACAACTCAGTCCCTGTGCCTCTAGGGTAACTTGCTGCCCTCCCTGCTGTCTACGTGCAGTTCCATCCAGAAACGTGGACAGCATTTTTCCTGGCTATCCCAGGTGCATCCTAAATTGAATATGCCCCAGTGTCCCTAAAAGGACAAATAAATGTTTGGCCTCGGTGAATTTTGCCGTTCCTGGTGAACGGGAGAGCCCCTGTGAGGTGTATGGCCAAGCCTGCTGGAGCTGCTTGCTCTCTGTGGTGGAATCCTTTCCTACCACTTGGCATCATGATGAAAAGTGTGAGCAGAGAGGTGGAAGGTGTGGGACATGCATGTAAAATAACATCTGTGAGGCAACATTTGCAGGCAAACTGAGAAGATAGCACGCAGCTCACTTGGATGGAAGATCAGAAGTGGCTCTGCAGAGAAGTTCAGATGCACGGGCTTAATGGCCATCTTTGGAGAGCTGTTTTGTAAAGGTGGTTGAAGAATACTCCTCGCCAGAGCCCCCTGGGCACAGAAAGTAGATGGCTCTTGCCTCACAAGGACTTTTTTTACATAACTGAAGATATCCATGTTGAATTCTTTGAACCACATTTTGAGTAGATGATCTGTCTCCTGCTGATTTAATGTAGGATTTTGACAAAAGTGTGACTGAAAAAGTAAAGCTTTTTGTTAGTGGCTTACCTTAGTGGGTTGGAGATGAGAAAGAAATTAACTAAAGTTAAGGAACTGTGGATATCTTTAAAGAGCTCATCTTGCATATTTTAAGAAAACGTAATGATTGAAGAAATCTTCTAAGTATGATTTTTTAAAAAATGTTTTACTTTAGGAGAAGTAGAGAAATAAATACAAAGAGAAAACTTGAATTTGCTGAAAGATGTGAAGGCTTGAAAAAGATTATTTTCCTTCTTTATCAAAATCTAATCTTACTGTTAATCCTTTGGCTACCAGTGCAAAGCGCCATGCAGTCTTCTGAATGTGAAATTACCACCCTTTGTGTAGGACTTTAGAACCATTATGTGTCATCCAGTTCTATTAATGTCTCACAAGCTGTCAAAATAGTGATGGGGGTTACTGACCCCCTGTTCCCTGTTGGGAAAAAAAGTGTTGCAACTAAATGGCAGTGCTATAAATAGTTAAAAGTGACAATATTTCTTCAAGACGGCTCTCGCTGACTGTCACGTAGCTCTACCTGAGAACAACATCTCAGACAATGAAACTTCTCCTGCTCCAGTGGCCATCAGGGAGGAAGCCAGGGGCCTGGAGTCCCACCAAAAGGGGATTGCTGCCAGATGGCACACCTTGTGATGTGCAGGAAAATGCCTTCATCGCCATCACTGGAGAGACGGAATTTATCACCCAATGTAGTTCAGCAGCAATTCTGGAGAAATTTGCCTATAGTGGTGCCAGAAATTTGCTGCAATTGTTTTCTCAAGTGTTCCACAAAGCTGAAGGTTTAATCAACAAGTTGCCATGAGATTTCATTTCTTTTAAAGGAAGCTATAATAATTTTTAAAAGGCATGCCTTTTTATGGAGTGTATTAACTTTAAAAAATATATCTATAAGTAACAGCAAACTATAAAGAGTACAAGTGCCCAGAATAATCACTGACAACCTAAATTAATTTGTGTTGTCCTTCCCCTCCTCACATTTCAATGCCTTCCAGAGGAGGGTCTAACATGGAACAAGGCACCCAAATCATACAGGCATTCATACGTGTGTCATATGGCTTTCTTGACACTGAAACTGTTTTTGTCTTGAGTGTTGAGGGAGGGAAAAGAGTTTCTCCTGCTACTGAGTTCATGCGCTTCCTACATCCCGTATACCATAGTCAGAGATATTAGTGCATTCTGAATTTTACAGGTATAGAAATGAACTTTTGCACCTAAAAAGACCCTAGAGAATAAGGGTAGACTTGCGAGACGCTGGTCAGGACTCGAATATCCTTGTTCGGATCTTAGCTTTATTGCAGTCTTTTTATTTCCTACACTGGGCGAGTCACTGAGAATAGGTATACTTCTATCTGGAGGTGTAATTGCAGCTTGGATTTACTTATGAGGGCTAACTTTAAATTAGCTCAGTTAGTCACAACTGTTGAGAATGGCAGCATGAACTTCAGTGCACTGCTGTAATCCCTTTGGGTCTGTGAACAGACATTCAGTAGGTAACGTGTGATTTAAGTGTATGCACCACAGTATTTAAGTGTTGTGAACCACACCTAAGCAACCTACTTTAAAGTTTTGACCTGGTGTAATGTGAATAGTATTTTAGGACCACAATAGATTCCATCAGTTGGTGCTGCGGTTCCCAACCGTGTTAGGAAAACATAAATATTATTCTTGCCTAAGCTTTTCTCTGTCTTGTCTGCTTAAATGGTGACCTCTTTGGGGCAGGAAGTGTCTTTAATTTTCTGTTTATACAGCAAATAAGACTTGAATCTTCATTGTGATTTGGAACAGTTATTGAAGTTATGGAGCCACCTCTTGTCTACATCTGATAGTAGGTTGTTTCATGAGTGTTGCATGAAGCTTTCGATGGGACATATTACTGAATTCCCTTCTGCATGCAGGGAAACTGGCCAAAGGGAAACCATCCACAGGTTTCTCAGGTTACTTGTGCGCTCTTGCTCATTCTCTTTTCTTTTGTATAGCTCTGGGGCAGTGCTTTGGACTGTAGGGAAAAGTGTTCAGATATCAATTTAATATAGCAAAGAATATTGCTGTATTTATACTTGGTGTTCCAGGAAAAAATAATAGTTGGCGTCTGCTTGAAATCACACTCGGTGGATAATGACCACTGTCTTCTCAACCTCTTGTAACATAGCCCTAGTTTCATCATAATTATTAAGTGATGTCTGCATCTAATCAGGCAGGATCTACACAGTTAGTTGCCTGCTTTCTATTTTAATTAAAAGAAAAAGTTTTATAGTCTGAACCAAAAATACATGCTATTCTGAACAGGTCCTAGTTATTTACCAGTTCAGATGTTTTTGTACATATTAGTGTTGTTAAGTCTGGTAGAAAAGAAAAATAGAGTAAGAAGTTTCCATTTCCACTATTTATGAGAGGAGGGATTCAAAAGTATTAGTGTCATAAATCACCTGAGACAAGTGAAATGTGTTATTCAGTACATTATAATGTTGTAACTTTGCCATTGGAAACAGTTGCCTAGCTAGGAACAGAAATCTGGGTGGGCCACAGGTTATGGTAGATGGGCAATGACAAAAGGTCTGACTTTACAGCAGATCATTTGTATTGCAAATGATTTAGAGCAGGCTCAGAGTTGGACAAGCTTGGGTCAAATTGAATGAGCTGGTGTCCACCCATGGCTGCACCTTTTGTTAGAAGGCCTGGTAAGCACAGACATTTAACAAAATGTTTCAGATGAAGCTGCTGTTCAAAGCAGTGGCAGATTTGCCAGGTACAACACATTTCAGCTTCATGAAAAAGCTCGAGCCCGTGCATAGGTTTAGGATGTGCACAAGGACGTGGATATCTAAAGTCAGCAGAGCTGTTGGTAGCAGCGTCAGCCTATGTTTGCTTGCTGTAGTTGCTCCGTGTGTGTAGTATGCTGGACATTCATTTTGCACAGGCATTGTGTTTGGTACTCACAGGGTTTTCCTTTTCCCAAGGATTTGTAAGGGATCTATGAGCCAGTGCTTGGACTGCAGAGTAGTCCAAGCCAATGTCTTGCAGGAAAGACAAAACAATGTATTTTTTTTTTTTTATTTCTGAGGATTTTAGAAGAGCAAGATAAAGCTCCAAACTGGCCATCTCTAGAGTTGTGTGAATTTTCTTTGCTTTGTGCTACTACTTTCAACTGTTAGTAGTTCTGTAACTTGATTTGCACTGACAGATACAGTAACATCATCCTTGTATTAATCCTTGGACATGATATTTTTAATGAAATTCTAGAATATGAGGCCTTACTCAATGGCCGGTTCTCTTGATTGCATCTATTGTTGGTTGTTTAAGGGACTCTAGAAATGAGAAAATTACACTGTCATATGTTAATGCTGCTGGAAAGGGGCGTGAGGATTGCCCACCAGGACTGTGTGTTGCATCTTTCTTCAGATGATAACGTCTGAGTTTGCTGTGTTCTCCCTGCTTTCTCAACTGTTTAATATGATGTCCTTATTACATTTAACAGCTTATTAAGTTTATTATGCTATTTCAAAATAGACAGAATGAATGCATCTCAGGAACATCCATAATTTTGAATCTTCTTTCCCTGTACTTAAAACATCTAAATTGAACATTTCGTTACACAAGGCTATAGGAGTGTTACAAAATGATGACTTTGGTCTAAGTCCTTGACTCTCCTCAAAATATTGAAAAAAATGATTTGCAAAATCTCTTTTGTGGTGTTGTCCTCTACGTAAAGCAAAGCACCAAATCTGTTTTTGTTTGTGCTTGCATTTGCAAGTCTGAAGCCAGAAGTACATTTTTTTGTCTTTCCTTTTCTCCTTTGTTCCTGAAAGTCAACCCAGAATACTGAACAAAAAATTCTTAAAGTAGAAGGAACATTCACATCCAGGTTTTGCAAAAACATGGAAGATTTCAGACAAATTTTAAAGAAAATATTATCCCAGAATAATTATTATCTTATTTGTTAATTAAATGTGTCTGTGCCACAGAGGTCTTAAACACAGTACTTCTATAAAGTTGCTATTAAAACTGACAGGCACTGTTACCTTAGATGAAGCTTATCTCCAAAGCAGAAACAGAACTTGCAGGAATATTATGGTTTCCTCCACTGATGATGACCCAAATTAACCTGGTTTACTCTCCACTGAGAAGACTGAGCATTCATGCTGTCAGGTCCTGTGTCTGGGGAAGCAGTGACCTTCTGCTGAGAGGCAGTAATTAGCAGGTAAATGCAGGTAACCTCATATATTGTTCCAAGTCATGTCACAGGTCTCCTAGTCTGCTTTGCATTTTGCTGACCACAGCTTGCTGGGGAACATGGTGTTGCCAACGTGTAAAGTAAGAAATACACTATTACATTGTAGAACCCTTTCTGAAAAAAAAAAAGAAGGGCCTTTTTTTTTGGTTTTCTTTAAATAAAGCTCCTTGTAATGATGGGAGCCTTCATATTATCTTCTTGTATGCCATGTCATGTGCCAGTGAGTGTATTGAAGAAACAAAACCACACTCACACAAAAATTGGAAAAAATAGGAAAAATACCTTTGTAGAGGGAAGTAGTGCTTTAATTTGTACATTACTACTTGGTATTTATTGCAGTTTATTGAAACAAGTTCATACAGGAAGAGTTAACACTTGCAATGCAAGCAAATGCCACTGCCCTGTAAAAATTACGTGTCGTTACTTTACCTGTACAGATTACCCTGAAAGACAAAGAAGCAGGGTTGAATGCTTGTTACTAACCTCTAGCCTATTGTGCACATACCTTGCTGTTTATTCTACAATTTCTCAAACGTATGACCAAGGTAACCTGTTGTCAAGCCCCAGTTGAGTTTCGGTGATTGTCCTCAGGTGTGCTACACGTCCCCAGCAGGTGCAAGGGAACAAGCCTGTTGAGAACCAAGCTGAGCTGCATTATGCTACATTGACTGTGGACTAAGAGTGAGCATGCATTACTTTTTTGTTGTTGTTTCATGTGTATTTAGGAAGGTGAATGCTGCACTTTTAAACTATCTATGCATAACTATATAACATATCAACATTAATCTGTCTTCAAAGCATAAGTTTTATAGTTCACATACAGAGATGGCATCAGTGTTGCTTACTGATCCTGTAATTTTTTTTTCCATGACTAGTTGTGCAAACTTAATGTTATTTTTTTTGAATAAAGAAAAGAGACTTCTAATACCTGAGCAGCACTGGTCATCCATCTGCTGGAAAGAGAATACAGCAAAAATCCAAACCTCCATTTGTGTTTCTTGCCTTAACCCATCCTGTGCCTTTCACAGAAAGTAATCCTGGGACAGCCTTTGAAAGGTGCCCGTGTCCCACACAAAGACAACATAACCTCTCTGCATAGCTGGTCTGCTAAGGCATCTAACTAAGCAGCTCACCAAAAATGCTCTGTACTTTTTGCATGGAGCTTGGCCAAAGTCTGCATCCTTTTTAGTCATTAACTACATCATCTTTTGGTATATGCATGAAGTATTTACAGTTTTTGCATGACCAAATGTATTCAGGCTTAAGAAAGCCCGCAGTCCTCTGCCATGTCCATGGATTGTCCAAGTCTAACATTTCAAAGGTTTGAAAGATCCTCTCCTTCTGTCTGAGAGGATGTAAGTAGCATTCAGTTTAATTAACATGAGCAAAGGCACGTTGCAAATAGATTTGCTCTGTTACTGGCATTGTCCATTTCTTAATTTGAAGATGTTAAGCCTTCCAAAATTTATTTCTCTCTCTCTCTCTCTCTCTATCTATCTATCTATTTTCCCCAAGGAGGAGACAAAAACCCTTCTTCCTGTTTCTACTAGACAAGAGTTGTTTCAGTTCAGATATTCATTTTATTGGTAAGAAAGTAGTTAAGTTGTTGCTGTGGTGGACTAAGGCTATCGCACTGGCAAGATTATGTGAAGGGGTAAATTAGCAGGTGGTACAATACAATTACCACATTTCCCTTCAAACTTCCACATTTCCTTCTCTTTCTGGTACCATTCGGTAGAGAAAAGGGGAAAAAAAATCTCAATTATTGAGCCTATGGACTGATCTGAAGATCTTGCACTACAAGGGGAGGAGAATAGCTCAAGACAGAGGCCTGGGCAATCTTGATTCTGGCTAGAGTAAATGCCAGGCCGAATCTCACCATAATTAAAAGCATTTTGGAAGCTGTTTCCAATTACGGCAGCTGCCATTGGACCACGTTCCTACCCACACCACCTCCTGGTCACGGAGGAGAGGGGTTGTCACTGGAGCAGCTCCACGGACACCCCCAAAACACTTCTGCTGTGGCCGTGGTCACACAGCATGGGAGGAAGCTTTCCCCAGCGGGTGAAGAACAGAGCCTGTAGTTGTAATCCGGACTTGCAACCGAAAGGTTACTTAGGAGGCAAGTGCTCTGGTTTTGCAAAAGCAGGCTTAAAAGGCTGAAGGGTATATTTTTCAAAGCATTGTGCAGGATTTCAGCCATGTGACTCATTAATGTCAATGGGAATCATGTTGTTAAAACTTTGTGCGGTGCTTTGAAAATGTATCCCTATATGTCAATTTTGTAGGTGAAATTATCAAAAACAGACCTTGTGGTACTTTTTTTTGAAAAAAAATAAGGTTTTCAGTATTATATGCTAATAAATCAACGGTTTAGCAGGCTTGATTTGCTCTAGTTCCTTCCTCCTCCCTCTCCACTTTCCATTTTATCATTGACTTTGATTTTACACAGAGTTATAGTAACATGCAGTTTTTTGCAGACGTTGCCTAGAGGAAGACAACTGCAAAATCTCAGAGCCTGGATTGCAAATTGTGTAAAAAGTAACAATTAAAATACGGAGGGATAATAATATTTGTTGCATCATTTCAGCTATAAAGCAGAATCAGTAAAGAAAAAAAACATATTTAGATTTTTTAAATTACTGTTTTCATTAGCTAATTGAAACAAGTCAACCCTTACTTATTAAAAAGAAAAATAGTTTGAATGATTTGCAATTACCCTTTCAGGACAACTCTGGGATCTGATAATAACAAAATATCAGCTGACAGGGGTATGCGCTTAGCAAAAATACCAAACAAATATAGTGACATCTCTGGTTTTCCCAGAAAGAATTATACTTCCTTTGATTGCATTGTATACAGGGAGAATTACCCCTAAATGCTTGTAAGCCCCAAAACTACAACAGAGGGATGAATTGTGTATTCCTATTAGCTGCATTTTGTATTTGTTCAGAACACGCTGATATGCTTTTGGTTCTTCCTCCAGAGGTCAGAGACATCCCCAATGTATAGTTTATTACTTGTGCAGCAAAAAGGTGCATAATAAGCTCCTGTATTTGGTTTGTGTGGCAAGGCTTTGGCTCAGCCAAGGCTGAGCCCATCAGTGATGGTGGTAGCAACTCTGGGATAACATGGTTAAGACGGGGAAAAAAAACCCAATTGAACAGCTGCAGCTGAAGAGAGAGGAGTGAGAATATGTGAGAGAAACAGCTCTGCAGACACCCAGGTCGGGGAAGGAGGAGGGCAGGAGGTGCTCCATGTGCTGGAGCAGAGGTTCCCCTGCACCCCATGGTGCAGGCCATGGTAAGGCCGCTGAGCTGTCTCCCTGCAGCCCATGGAGGTCCACAGTGGAGCAGAGATCCACCTGCAGCCCCTGGAGGACCCCAGGCTGGAGCAGATGGATGTCTGAAGGAGTCTGTGACCCTATAGGAAGCCATGCTGGAGCAGGCTCCTGTCAAGACCTGTGTCCCCATGGAGAGAGGAGCCCAGGCTGGAGCAGCTTTGCTGGCAGGACCTGTGACCCCGTGAGGGACCCACAGTGGCGCAGTCTGCTCTTGACAGACTGCACCTCGTGGAAAGGACTCACGGTGGGGCAGTTCATGAAGAACTGCAGCCTGTGGGAAGGACTCATATTGGAGAAGTTCCTGGAGGACTGTCTTCTGGGGAAAGACCCCGCACTGGAGCAGGGGAAGGGTGTGAGGAGTTCTCCCCTGAGGAGAAAGGAGCGGCAGAGACAGCGTGGGATGAACTGACCACAACCCCCCTTTCCCTTCCCCTTGTGTCACTAAGGCGGGGGGAGATAGAGAATTTGAGAGTAAAGTTAAGCCCGAGAAGCAGGGAGGAGATGTTTTAAGATTTGGTTTCATTTCTCATTACTCTATTCTGATTTGATTGGTAATAAATTGAACTAATTTCCCCAGACTGAGTCTGTTTTGCCCATGACAGAAATTGGTGACTCATCTCCCTGTCCTTATCTGGACACAAGAGCCTTTCGTTACATTTTCTCTCCTGTCCAGCTGAGGAGGGGAGTGACAGAGGGGCTTTGGTGGGCACCTGGCATCCAACCACTGCCAGCCCTCCGCAGTCCTTTATGGCCACCTCTGTAGCGCCCCCCGCCACCAAAACCTTGCCACGCAAACCCAATAGAGCTCCAAAGCTTTTAACCTCTAGATCACCAGTTCACGTCTGTCCTGGGAACCACATCTTAATTCTCTAGAATGAAATTATTACTGTCTGTATGGATAGTGTGTCATATGCTTTTGTAGTTCCATTTCTCAGACAGCAGCTGTTCCATTCAGTAATTGCTCTTTTACAAGTCTCAGCAAAGACAGAAGACTAGAATTACACCCTCTTTTTCTCTTGAAAGTCGCTGTTGTGGAACGGTTTTGGGATAGCGCTGTTAAGAAAGCTTGTATGCTGCTGCTTAGTGACTGTACATGGTGACTGGTAGTCAATCAGAGCAGGAAAGTCTCTTAGATAATCCGAGCTGAAAAGAAAACAGATCTGTCTTCAGGATTGCTAAATAAGAGAATAAGAAACTGCCAGAATTCTCCAGCTAACTAGACAAAGGTAGATGGAAGTACTCCTAGAGAGGATAAACAAAGTGCACCGGTCCGCTTACCTACTTCTTTTTGTCTTCGTTCTTCCCTTCAGAAAGAAATAACTTTTTTGTTCAGTCTGCTATGTTCCTTAGTTTTCTGACAATATTGGATGCTAGCTTATGTTGTGTCCTAACTTAAAAGAGTAGGATCATCTTATTTAACGATAATTCTGTGTAATGATGACCTCCTATGTTCCAAGATCCCACTATTTATATAGCTTAAAACAGGCACCCTCTTATGACTTCACAGAAGATGGCATAGTGCCACTGAAAAGTGGATGTCTGGATTATAACACCAAAAGTAAGGATACCACAAGGGTTACTTTGAGAGAGACAAGTTCCAGCACATTTTCCAGTAGTCAAATTTCCTCCTTTTTTTATTTATAAAACATTTTTTTTACCCCTCTGGCATGCAAAAGGTTTTTAACGTGCTTCCCCTGAAGTGTTTGGGAAAGTCTACCTTTTGGACTATATTGGTTTTGGGGAAGACAGTTGTTAGGGAGTGAGTCAGAGAATATAAGGTGTTCAGAAAACTTTGGAACTCTATTCTGTACCCAATAGTCAGTAGTCATTGGACATATAATGCTCAGGAAAAACCTGAGGTAGAAAAGTTGGTATGATTTGTTGTTTTGTCTGATGTAAAGTATGGCCAGCAGCAATTATTTCGATGTAAATAGTAAAAATGAGAGAGAAAGAGTAGGTTGGGAAGGCTGGTGCACTTTCTTCAAGCAGATGCATGTAAATTCACCATGGGCAGCACTCCGAAAACTAGAAATGCAGCTCAAGAGCAACGAAGAAGGAGTCTTACACATCTTGCTGTCATTGTCTTGTTATTGGTAGAGTAATAATTTACCTGCTTCCACAATAATTCTCCTCTGTAAAGCTCAAAGCACTCTAGAAACTTGGTTGTGCTCTATAAGCTCTTTATGCAGGTGGAATAACTCGCACAGAAAGCGGTCTGTCTTCTGACATGCTGCCCTGAAATCCCACCTTTCCTTGGTGCTGTCAGTAGCGTTGTGGTTCTTGCCCTTCCTCTACTCGCAAGGCATCTGTTTTGTTCTCTGCAGAACACCGAAAGCTCCTACAGAGAGATTTTAAAAGCCTTTTGTGTTTGGATACCATGGTGATAAATGTAATATAAAACTTCAGTGAGGGAAAGAGTGCTAAGTTTCTAAAAGTTATGGTTTGGTGTTTTTTTTAAGGTACCAACAACATAAATTGTAATTTCTGTACACAGAGGTGGTAAAGCCACTTTCCTAGAGTAAGTTGATGTACTGTAGATCTCATTACAATCATTACCATTCTGACTGAGTAATCTTACCATTAATAAAATGCTTTCCACATTGAGAATGGAGGAATTCTATTTCTATGATGGCAATGGTAGTTACTTTCAACTATATGCTTTTGGTAGGAACATGAAATGGAAGTTCTAGAAATGATAACAAGATGTATATTTCGTCACTGTGGAAGTAATTTGAAAGCATGAACCCTGTTATCCAGTAGATTTTCATTCACCAGGTGGACATGCTGCCTCGTTGTCTCCTTTTCCAAAGATGTGTCAGTTTAGTCTCTAACACTCGAAGTAAAGCAAAATCTGTGAATCCATAGTGAAACCCTAGGCAAGACATTTTCTGTCTAGTTAAACCTAGTTCATAGAATAAAAAAAAACGTAGTTTTCTTAGTCTTTCCAAGGGTTAAAGGCTCACTGTTGCTCATATAGTCTTCCTCTGACACAACACAGAAGTATGTAACTTCTATTGTGTTTGTTGTTTATGTAGCTTCACATTATATTTTGAGTTTGTCCTCCACTTTCCTATCTGTTGGAGGAAGCAAAGAATCTTTTGTGTTTATCCTCTGAATTGAAAGACCTCTATCCTACTAGCCTCTGAAAGCACACTGATAAATCATTCTTTGATGATTATATTGTTTTCCCTTAGATCTAGGTGCATTGCAATGAAACGGAAATGGAATAAAACGGTGGAGGACCATCACAGCTTGGTNGTTGCAACGAAATTAATCCAAATAATACACAATTGGACTGATACAGAAATGGAATAAAAGGGTGGAGGACCATCACAGCTTGGTAACATATGTACTTACTGTATCATACCTGTAGAAGTCGTTAACTTGCTCCAGGCTCTTCTTTTAGGAGTGTGGTTGGAGAGTGGACACTGAGCCTATGATTACTTGGTTGACAGAAGGAAATCTGTGCACTGGATCTATTGCACGAATTGCTTTGGAGCTCTCAAGATTTTCTTTGACCAACTGAATTGCTCACATAAGTGCAGGGATTTGAACCGGAGATGCCAGCTAGACTACCAGTTTGATCAAAAGCATGACTGAACCAGGAACCAGAGCAGCAGTTGGAAAGACTGACACAAAAATTTTCAGTGATAATCCATGAATTCTCTATTCTAACCTATTACGGGAAGAATTATAATAGGTGCTCAGTTAAGTCAACTTTTTAATAGAGAAAAGAACCAAGAGGGAAAAAAAGCTCAAGATCAGTCACCCCTTTGGCAAATCAGTTTAACCTCAATTAATGGAAAACCTGGAAAAGCATGAAATGCTCCCACACCTTGAAGCTTTGCACCCCACAGACCCCTGGGTCTGCCAAGGTCTGGCACTTTGCCTGGGCTAATAAACTCTGACAAGTGGGAGCACTGGGGATCTGCATGCCGAGGTACCCTCGTGGCTCATGTCTGGCAGAGCTTAATGATTCAGGTTCAGCATCGTGTGAGAGCAGCTGTGCTGCTGCTGGACCCGCTCCCAGAGCTGGCTCAAAGTTTCTCAGCAGCATAATGACTCAGTCTTGCAGGGGTGGCTGAGAAATTTTGGAGTAGGTAAAGGAGAGTGAGGGAGAGAAGGGGGATTTAAGCAGTTATTGGGTTTTTTTTTAGCTTTGTTCATGGAGGGGCTACAAAGTTTTGCATTATTATTTTGCTGAGGGAATGGACTTGATGAAGTTAGTAGTATTTTGAATGGAGGAATCAATTAGAGAGATGACAGATTTGGGGGTTTGCAAGATTTCTCTTTCCGTCTCTACTTCTGGGACCCCCAGACCCCTTTCAGTTTTGTTTCCCCCGCGTGTAGCTTCCTTCTCTATAGTCCATCTTCTGCAGGAATCATGGACTGTTTCTTCTCTCATTTAATGCTCCAAGCCCACCCTATACAGGCACCACTTCTCCTCCGGGATGGGAAGAAGGCCAGGAGAGACAATAAGGGGAAACAAGTCTCGTGTTTCAAGCCCTTGCTGAGGGTCTGGAAAAGCCCCAGTAGCCCTGCTGGGGCACAGACCCTGCTTATCCTGACTCCCAGCTCTGGGTGGACATCCTGGTCCAGCCTCAGCCCATCCCTATCCCCAGAGAAATCCCATGCCCAGGGCTGGGGTCTGTCCCCAATGCCCCCGAGAGACCCTGCTCCTGGCTGGGGCAGTGGGATGGGAGTAACCATGCTGCCGTAGCTTACCCCTTGGGCTGCTTGCTGCTATCCCTCCGTAACTGCACGGTAACTCAAGATTGTGCGCCTTGCATTGATTGAAAACGTTTTTTAAATGCCCAGAGCCCCCCATTTTAAAGCATTTTCCTAAATCAATCTGGAAAATTTATGGAGTCAGATTCAGGATTATCTCAGATTTCAGTAGCTACAATATTTATCATATTTCTAGACACTCATGAAATCATCTGTTGCTGCCTTGTATCTTTTATTGTGTCATATTTTATTTTTCTTTTAGTTTCCACAGCCCTTTGTGTCTTTTTTCCGTATTTTGCTTTCTATGCAAGACTTCTTTTCCTCCCATAATCTTAATTTATTTCTATTCACCTAGTTTTCATTGAGTGTGTGTATGTGTATTAATTCTTCTGCAAACGTTTTTTGTTTTGTTTCTTTCCTCTCAATAGTAAGTTAGGCAAAGAAATAAGGGTGGGGAACAGCTCCTGTACAAAAAATAGTTTCAGTACTTGGTGAAAGTAGTTGCAAAGTAATTAGCGTTGTTGCAAAATTTTGTTAAGCAAACTTCAGAGTCCTTGTAGCTGTAGAGCACTGTGAATGAAACTGAGCCCTTTGGGAAGGGTGAGCACAAGGTCAAGGGGCCATGGAAATCCCTTTCTGACTTCAAAAAATGCAGGGTGAGATGAAATGTCATTTAATCTGTAGACATTATATTAGCTTCTCATTTTTTTAATGTCTTTTGCTTATGTTGCTGTTTCCTTCATTTCTTCTCACTTTCTTCCATTTCCTATTTCTTGTGCTGTTTGCTCCTTTGTTCCACCTGTTCACCTTCTCCACCTTGCTCTCTTGGCTGATCAGGGGTTGAGGTAAAGGCCCACATCACACTTGCTACCAGCACAAAGCAGCACTGATTTTGTTATTAGGCACTAAGGTACAAACAGATTTCAGTTCTCATGAAGACAGTTTTCACACATCCAACTCACTGGAGGACCATGTTGCAAGTGTTCGAAATAATGAAGGTTTTGGTCCAGTCACTGTGTGAACGGAGCTGTATAATT